>PVLA01007773.1:0-99497 GCA_004027455.1 Hydrochoerus hydrochaeris
CCCACGCACCTGTAGTGTAGAGTAGCCCAGTGGAGGCCTTCAGGATAACAACCTTTGCTTTCTTTCTTTTTTCTTTTATACCATATTTTCTCTTTCCTGGGCCTCTTCATGTCCCTGGAAAGCCTATATTTAACTTCTCTCAATCACTCTCTTGCTAGCCCTCTTCAAGTCCTTGATTCATTGTTCTTTTGCCCTCTCTATACTGTCGCTCTCCTCCACAGCCTTGTCACATCGCTGCTATTCCTTGTGCTACCAAAGAATGTTCATGGAATGGTGAAAATTACACCTCCCACAACTCAGGATCTTCAGCCTCAGTCAAGCCCAGCTACGCTAGCATCCTTCTTTGGGCACTTACTAGGATGTGAGCCATTGCTTGGTAGAGCATCTAAATCTTCTCTGCCTCCCCCATGTAGTTAGATGTCCCGTTTCACATGCAGAACCACCTCCAAAATGTCCCTAACCTCCTTCTATCCCACCCCAGAGCCTCAGCAGAAGTGAAGCTCCCTTCTTATAGTTGAGAACCAACCTCCACCTGTTCTTGAACCCCACCCTCTCCTCATCCTGTCTGCACACTGATGGCGGTGGCTTCATTAATCCTTCCCTCTCAACCCATATATCTGACTCCTTTCTCTTTCTGTAGCCTCCAAATGTGGCCCCTTATTGGTTTCCTAGGAAAGTAAATCAGAGTTTACATCTTTCCCAACCCTATGTCCCTTCTGGTGGGGTGCCTCCTTTCTCTCCATCCCTTCGTGGAAGATTCGGAGGCAGAGGAGTCTATACTTGCTGGCTCTGCCTCCTCACTCACTTCCACAGTCAGCCACTCCCTTGCTACTGTGTTCTCCCAAGTGCTCCGCAGCGCAGGATGCATCTTGTGGAAGAGAACTCCTTGGTGCTGGTTGCCCTTGGGTTCCAAGGACAGGTGCCAGGATAACCCTTGCCACCACAGGAACCTCTAGAGGGGATGAGAAGGCAAACACCAGCTCATTCTGGTTTGTGATCATCACTTTAAAAGCTTCAATGTCTCATTAAGGTATTTCTTTATTTAACTCATGTTTGTTATACACTTCTAATGCCCCAGACAAATATGGCCGGATGACTTCTGAGCAGCCCTGCACAATCCAAAGATGCCAAAGATACTGCAGAGATATAAATTTTTTTTGAAACCCATTTCTTTAAGAATTAAGATCAGCAAGTCCTTTTTCCTGCAGGAAAAAATTGTTACAAAATTTTCCTTTTAAGCATGTCCTTCACACAGGTCAACCTCCACTCTCACACACAGTACTGCATTTAATATTATAGTTTAAAGCAAAAAAAAAAAAAAAAAAAAGAAAAAAGCTATTCTGGTGATTGATTTAGAGAGCCCAGCTCTGCTTAAATTCCCAGTATATTAACGCAGTGTTAACCTCAAGAGCTCCACTGAAAGTCTACCCTCTTAGGACTAAAGCAATGAACAGATTTCAGGAAAACCATCTGAGACAAAGGCCAGGTGGTGACAATAGAATTAGTTGGGAAAAATCCAATAGAAGAGTCCAGTTATGCCCATGATATATTCTGAACACATCTCCTTACAACTTGTCTTGAAACAGATTAAGCATATCCTTACACTACACTGATATAAACACCATTCAGACATCCATACTCAATGCCACCAGTCACTCCCAAGTTCCCAACCTCTTTATTTATGCTTCTTTCTGAAATTCTCAGCAAAAGGAACCCTAGCAAATGCAGCCACTTGCCAAGGGCAGTCCTAGTGCGAGGGTATCTGGGAATCCATGTAAATAATAGGGCACAGGGGCCCTTGGGAGAGCAATGTACTTATGCTACTCAGGAGAGGGAATGCTTGTGCCAATTACTCTAGAGCCAGCTCCTTGTTCTTGTCCTGGACTCTCTGGGTGCAGGCCTGCAAGACCATCATGAGTGGCGAGTGAGTCACAACAGCTGCAGGAGTAGCATTAATTAACACAGCCTGACTGACAGTAAAACCCTGAGGATGTTACCTGTCTCATGCTTGGGGGTTGGGTCACCTCAAAGTGCAGGCCAGCTTCATTAGAAGCAAGATCTGGTGGCAGGAGAGACACCGATAGAAAGAGCTGTCCCCTAAGTCCTCTTCATAGGAACCAGTCAACTATTAAAAAATAGGATGGCGATCTGGCTTTCAGCCCAGTGTATGAGGGCACATCTCTCAGGATGCCATTCCCAATCTTCATGAAAGATATTGGGTCTGAAAGAAGAGATGCAGATCCTTCCAGCTCTTATCTTGAGTAATACTAATTCTAATACTAATGTAAGAGCAACTATCATACTGATTGAATGTTTAATATTACTACCAAAACAGCAGTTACCACTTATTACTGGATGTTGTGTTCCAGGATAGTGCTAGGCATTCTATGTAAGTTCTTCATTGACTCCTCCCAAGACCTACATGAAAGAGATCATTGTAACCTCTTGTTGCAGCTTTGGGTCAAGGTCAGGGAGTGGGAAAGTCAGTGTACTTGGGCAGGCTGTTAGGACTGTGTTGACTGAGTGGTACTTTCCCATATCTTCTAGCCCAGTTTCCCTTTTGACCCTAAAAGAGTATGTCTAGGTGGATAAGTGAGTGACTTCCTCCCTGCTCCTCTTACCGCAGTCTCTGTTTATTCAGCGAGTGTGCCCTCCATGCCACCTTCATGCCTGCTGATATCACTTCCAGCCACACTGTGGCTCATTGTCCTACCTTTTCTCAGAGAGACTCATGAGACCAGGGCTACAGAGCATTGTAAAGTATGAAAGTGGTATTGAGTCAGAGCTCTGAGCCTGGGATCTGCGGTAGGCAACCTGAGTGCCATGAAAAGTTCTAGCACCACTTTGTCATTGTGTGATTCAGAGAAAGCCATATAATCACTATGGGCCCTGTAAAAATGGGGTACTAGAAGTACCTACTTCAGAAAGGTGTCAGGGGTATTAGTCGAGCTTAGAGATGCAAAGCATTTAGAAAGACACCAGCAATCCATAAGCAATAAATATAAGCTATTTTTATTATTATAATGTTTAAAAATTGTAAATGCTTGTTGAGAGATAGCTCCAGCTTGGGGAAGAGACCAGTTAGTGAGGTCAGTTCTGTGCCAGATTGGTGCTGGGCACACACGAGTTAGATGCTTCGTCTAATTCTTGGCATCAGTCCCCATATTACAGATCAGGAAGCTGAGACTCAGACGTTTAGTGACTTGCGGGAGAGCTCAGAGCCAAGACAGGATCTAAATCTAGATCCTCTGTCACTGGATTCTTAACCTTTTCCAATGGCCAGAGAAGCCATGGGTGCAAAGCTCTCCAAAGAGCAGTGTGGAGAGGGCAAAGGATTCAGCCTCCCCTTTCAGTGAGGCTGATCTTTGGTCACTGTGGTGCTGCTAATAACTGCTTTTTCCTGGCCTGTAGAAGTTTAATAAAAGTCATACAAAACTCACCGTTTGAAACCCTAATCACAGAGTTTGGACATGAAGTGAAGAACATATCCTGTGGAATGAATAACAAATCAAATGGCTCCTTTTTTTTTTTTAACACCAAAGCTGTGGGAGCAGCTCAGAGTTCAGCATTTCTCAGTGCAGAGAGAAGGTTAATACTGTGGCACCCACATCTGGTGCCCAGCATGGCATCTGCTCCCCACTGTCACTTGCACCCCCACACTGAGCTGAGACCTGGCCAGGGTTCTGCCCCCGTGTGCAATTACCAAAAGAGAAATGGAAATGAGGTACAGAGTGGAAACTGTTTGGTTGCTTATGTCATGCAGTGACCAAGACCAGCCCCTGGTGGGCTAGGAGCTGGGATAACCCAGGAGCTGGCTGTGATAGAGAGGGAAGCCTGTGACAGTCTCCTGGGCTGTTCTGGTAGAGAAAACACTTTGGTCAGTCTTTCTCCATCCTTTTCTGGGTGTGATAAAGCACCTACTGTCATTTTCTAGGACTCCCAGCCTGCATCCTCCCTCTATCAGGAGTGAAGCCTTGGGTACATCTCTACCTGGTTGGGTAGCCTGCAAGATGGCTTTAAGATTAAATGAACTGACATAGAAAATGTCTATCAGAGACCAATACAATAATTTTATGTCTGTGTATATATATATATATGTAAATATATACATCCATACGTATATGCACAGACATATCCATAATCTATTATTATATACAGTGATACCTCTGTTTAAGAGCTTAATTTGTTTTTTGATTTTGGGGGAGATGGCTGTGTTTGTGTGTGTGGAAGGTGGCGTGTTTGTCACCTGAGGCAGAGTTTGCCAATGAAAGCATAATTTTGCCAATTGCTTTTGTTTTGTGAACCAAATTGTTTGCAAACAGAAGTGTGCATGAACTGAGGCATTCCTGTATCATATTAGTAACTAAATATAACCCTGCCATACTGGTGCACACCTGTAATCCCAGCCCCGGGGGAGGCTGAGACAGAAAGATCACAAGTTTGATCCTGGCTTGGGCAACTTGGAAAATTGCATAGTGAGACCCTGTTTCAAAATGTAAAACAAAGCAAAACACCAAAAAGCAAATGAATAAACAAAAAGACCCCCCCCAAAAAAAAAACAAAAGAAAAACAAAATTAAAGGACTTGGAACATTTCAGTGTGAAGACCCTGGGTTCAATCACACACACACACACACACACACACACACACACACACACACACACACACAGGCTCTAGTTAACAACCGTTGAACTAAGATTTGCTTTAATTTATAGACATTTGAGTAAAGACAAATGAAGAATTCTGTCCCAGGTCACAGAGCCAATAAGTGACAGGGCCAGGATTCATAGTCAAGAGGCCCAGCAAGGTGAGTCCACTTCCTTTTAAGGAAGGAGGAAATTGCAGTGTATACTAATCATGCACCTCATTCATACCGTCCTCCCAGAGGAGCAGAGAGAACAAATTCCTGGGCTCTGGACGCAGGCAAGATGGAAGAGGCACCAGGTCTCCAAGCACTCCTCAGAGGGCAGAGGGAAGCAGGGCAGGGTAAAGGCCCTACCCTTTCCAGCCTCCAATGTCACCCTGCTTTACCTCTGGAGAGGTTGCTCTGGGGGTGACATTGTAACACCGGCCATCACGCTGGCAGTACGCTGTCATACACAGACCCGTCATGATCCAGTGATGTGCACGTTTTGGTTCCAGGTTCATAGATTAGGAGAGAATGGGTTTAGAAACATCATGTCACTGGTTCCAGTCACAACCAGGGCATGGGCAGAGCCAGGACTGACTTCCAGCTCTGGCTGACTCTGAGCTCCTGCTCCTTCCATCACTCCTTCGCTTTCTCCTCTTCAGTCAGAGCCCTGGATCCTGGAGCAAAGCCCACCCCTCAGACAACCACCCACTCCACGGAAGTGACAGCACAGCAGGGAGGTACTGAGGGGGCACCCAGAGTGTGAGAGGGCAGACCAACCTGGGGCCATCACAAGGCCAGCCCGTGTTCTCTCAGAGGCTCCATTCTCTTTGGATCCTGCATAAACAGTGGCCATGAAACTGTAGGAGGTAACAGCTCAGAGGACAATAAGTAAAGAGATCCAAATAACCCCACCTGGATTAATTATCAACTGGTGCAGGGCTGGAGGTGACCGCCCAAGTCTGAGTGCCTGCACTGCCAGGCGGCAGCTGGCACCTGGGTGATCTGATGGCAGCCAACGAGCCACAGAGGGCACGTTCCAGGGACAGGAAACAAACACAGGGGCGATTTTCAAGCTGCACAGCCACTCTGCGCCTGACATTCTATTTATTTATAGATAAAAATTGGAGAGAAGTGCAGACATCTGCCAAAGGTCACTGAGAAATGGAAAAGCCATTTTAAATTCTTGGCCGACAAAGGAAAACTTTTGCAATTTTCTCTGAGATGTTATGTGAAAGTTTTTGGGGTGCAAGGACAATGGAGGGGCTTTTAACATCACTGCTACTACTGGGGAATTACCATGCAGGGGAAGGAAACAGTGTCGGCCCTGTGCGTCATGGGAAAATGGCAGCTTTTACAGCAGACAGTGAGATTTGCAAACTTTTCCACACCTCTGCCTCCACCCCATCTCTCTCTGTGTACAAAGTTCTAAATGTGAGCTTTAAACAAGACAAAAGACCAGCACTTTGGGAGGCTGAGGCAGGAGGACTATCAGCTTGAGGTCACCTGGGCAACTTAGTAAGACTCTGTTTCAAAATTTTAAAATATTTAAAAAAAGGGTTGAGGATACTGTCTCAGTGCAAAGGCCCTGGACTCAACCTCTTGTACACACACACACACACACACACACACACACACACACACCAAATTCCAAAAAGCAGTGGCAACAAAGTCCATCTATAACTCCATATTTTTCTTCTTTTTCTTAAGCACACTACCTGATCCCACATGGAATTCATCTCCAGGTCTTTCATTTCCATTCTAATCTTTATACCTTGGGTTAAAGCTCATCCTGAAGCATAACTGTGGCAGCTTCAGCGTTTCAAAAAACTTTAGAAGGAATTAAAGTCCTTTTTATCTTTGTTCTTTTATAGCCAAGAATTTGCCTTCCCAGAGGAAAAGAACCTTTTATTTTTCCCTGTGTCTTTTACAGTCTAGAAATTTTCAGTAAAAATGAATGGGAGAGGTCTTTGACCCTCCCTCGTCCCCCTGTGCCATTGTGGGCTAATGAGAAGGTGGCTTGGGACAACAGGTGGCAGAGTCTCTCACATAAGCTGTAATTATCTCCCTGTCTGCTGCCTCTCTCTCCAGACTTTGCACAGTGTCCTGGGCAAAATGGCCTTGCTCTCTTGCAATTCTTGGCAGAAAAGCAGACTGTTGAATGAGCAAATGAATGAATGAGTGAATGACTGATCGATAGGATAAAGAATCTGTGGGGAGACCCCATTATTGTACTTTTCCCATTAGAAGGAATTTTCCAGACTGTTACACTAATTAGGGCTAATATTCTCAGTTATTTTGAGGATTGCTTGAAATTTGCTGCTAATTTAAATAAAATGGTCACATTTACTCATTTACCAATTAGCGGGCTTCCTAGCAGCTTCACCTCACTAATTTGATTAGTTCTACTATGCTTTCTCCTGACCAGGGTCTAGTCTGAGACCTGGGAATGTCACAATTCTCTCTAAGGGTTTAAACACAGATGCGAAGCTGCCTCTTCTCTCTAACCCCAGCTGTCTTTGGGTCCCTCCTGTCTCTGGACCACATGTCTTTTCTCTATAAAACCATTCCTATCAATAGACTAAATTTGCTCTTTAAGGGAAAAGAAACTTTCCAAAATATAAGGATTTCATGGAAGACCATCTGCAGCTGTGTGTTTGACAAGTGAGTGAATGAAACACAGGAGGTCAAGACACCGACACCCCTCCTCATCCTATCTGTCAATAATGGTGCCGTGACCTCAGTTCACACATGAGATACCGTTTTCCTATTTTCTTATTTGTCAGAGACAAAGTTGACTTAGAAACTACCTGAGCTCTTGTGATAAAGCCAAGTTCTTGGGCACACAAAAGGCCATGTCTTCTCACCTCTGTGCAGCAGGTGGGACCATGTGACAAGCACTGGCCCATGAAGTGGGGCAGGAAGTGATGTGAGAGGCTCTTCAGCCAAGTTAGGTTTCCAATCACATTCTTCCCCTCCAGGGGTGTTGTGTACCCCTATAATGCTTATGTTGAAATCCTAATTTCCAGTACTGAAAATGGGCCTTATTTGGAAAACAGGGTTATGGTCACTGTAGATAAAATTAGTTGAGTTTGGATGAGGTCATACTGCAGAAGGTTGGGACCCTAACCCAAAATGCCAGGTGCCTTATGAAAAGGGAAAGTGTGGACACAAGGTGAGGACCCACATGGAGAATGCTACGGGAAGACAGGCTTCCTGAAGCAAGCCAAGGAATTGCCAGCAGCTGGGTGAGAGGCCTGGACTGGGTCTCTCCCTCCCACCTTCAGTGGGAGCATGGGCTGATGGCACCTTGGTCTTGGACTTCTCATTCTCCAAAACTGCTGGACAATAAATTCCTGCTATATAAGCCACTTGCTTGTGGCACTTCGCTATGGCAGCCATAGAACCAGTTCTGGGGAAAGGCCACACGGTCAGACTGTGAATCCACAAAGGAGTGACTGATGGCCTGAGAACCACTTAACTTTCAATGAACTTTGTGAAAAGAGTAAGAAAATATCCAAAACCTGGAAATATGACAGAAAGGAAGGTGGGGGGAGATGGTCTGTCCCGGCAATATTCTACTAAGACGTTAACAGGCCCGCCAAGAGTATGCTATTTCCTACGGGACTGCATTCCTGTTGATTTTGCTTTTTACCTTTTGATTGGGGTGAAGACACTACGAAGTTATATGCCAACTCCTAGATTTCTGCCTGGGTAGCAAAGATCACATTGGCGGATATAATTTCATTTCCATGTGAAGCATTAATCACACGGCATCTAATCTGTCCCTCTTACTCTAATATTTCCTTTTGGAAAATGCCTACACAGTCTCCCCTTTTCAAATGCACTCAGTGCTTACGCAGTCATCTCACAAGGCCAGCAGGATGAGCTCGGCCAACCTTCCTCCTTCTGCACTACACTTGGCTAGGGCTGGCTGGAATCAAGGCATGAAGCTCAAATGAAACCATACCAGATAGTGCTTGGGAGAGGAACTAATTCACTCTTTGGCTGTGGTGAGGACACAAGCAGTAAACATGGAGAAGAAGCCAGGCATAGTGGTATACATCTGTAATCCAGCACTCTGGGAGGCTGAGGCAAGAGGATCACAAGTTCAAGCTAGTCTGGGCAATTTAGTGAGAGCCTGACACAAACCAAACCAAACCAAACCAAACCAAACCAAACCAAACCAAACCAATCCAAACCAAACCAAACCAAACCAATCCAAACCAAACCCAACCCAAACCCAACCCAACCCAACTCAACCCAAACTAAAAAACAAAACAAAACAAAACCAAGCTGAGATATGACTTAGTATAAAGGCCCTGGGCTCAATCCTCAACCTGAGGGAAAAAAAAAACAAACAGACAAACCAACAACAACCACAACAACAACAACAAAAAAAGGTAGAGAAGAGTGTGTCTCTAGAACAAGAGTATAAAGGCCATAAGGACAGTGGCTTATTTTCAAGTTCGTTGCTTGTCTTCCAGAGCTAAGAACAGTATCTGGCACATCGTAAACTCTTACTAATTTAAAGAGAAATACACACACACACACACACACACACACACAAGATAATGAATTAAAAAGTCAAACTTTCATAATGGTAACAGTCTTAGAGATTTTTTAAGCTTACGTGTCTACAGGACACAGAAACTCTTCACAGTGTCCCTGGAACCCACCAAAAGTGTTTCAGAATAGATAACGGCATAGTATCACATCTGATGATGGAAAGAGTTTCCTATTCTCAGTCAAAAATGTGACTTTATAATTTGAAGGAACTTTCACTGACCCTCTTAAATATGTTCTTTTCCAGAATAATCAATTCTTCTAGCTCAAGGACACAGCTTAGAGTCCTGTCACCAATCCTGTAATAATAATGGCTTATACTTAGTAAGCAATGACTATAGTCCAGCCTTCATGGCCTAATTTTTAATGTGCATCCATTTATTTAAACCCTACAACAAGGGAGGTAATACTATAATCTTTATTTTATAGTCACAAGCAAGTTCTGACACCACCCAAGGAACCGAATTAGCACATGGTATGGTTGAGATTGGACCCTAGCTAGTGTGCTTCTTAATCACTGTGTGTGTTGGTGAGTTTTTGTCTCTGTGAGTGAATGCTTGACATCCATATCTTGAAGGAGGAAAGGTTGATTTTAACTCATAGTTTCTGAAGTCCATGGCCTTCTGGCTCCAAAGCAGAAATAGCACGGAGGGAGGGAGTGGCAGAGGAAAGCTACCAACCTCGTGACAGCCAGGAAGAACAGTTAGGAAAAAGCCAGAGTAAGGAAACTCTCTTCTGGGTCACAACCCCACTTCCTCTAACTAGGCCCCACTTCCTAGCAGCAAGTTCCACTATGGGTAGAGCACCCCATGATCTAGTCATCTAAAAGCTCCACCTCAGAACACACAAGCCTTTTGGGGGATATTTTTGATTCAAACTATCACATCATTCATGTCTTATTATTTGCTTTTTGATATTTCCAGGCATCCTACCCAGGGTGATGCTCAGCAAGGGACACATGAGGTTTCATGATAGAGGCCAGAAAGGCTGTCCCCATGGGTTGCTCTATATTCTCCAGACAACAATGTGAGCTACTATATCCATCTCTCAGAATCATGCAGTGCACAAACCTGCACAATGCCATGTAAAGTCTGTGCATACTTGAGCTTCCCTGGACTGTCCTTGTCCCTGGACTGTGAAAGATTTTGCTGAGAACCACCAGTTGGAGGGGCGACAGTCCTGAAAATCCACGTTTAACATTTAATTTAGAACAAACCTGGGAGACTCAGAGAATCCTTGGGACCCGCATCTGTCCAGTCGCCTTCTGAGCTGTGCCTGACTTCACCGTCAGGTGACATATCCCTGAGTGCCTTCTCTTCCCATCCTCTCCAGGACTTGGTGAAGTTCTTGAGAGCTGAGGGTGTCTTTGGGAAGCTTTGCAAGTCAGAAGCCCCGATCTTTGCCCATCACTCATTCTCTACCTCCCAGCTCCTAGGAAACCCAGTCCTCTCTGGCTCTCCCAGGTCCTTGGGCAGCCCAGCCTCCACTGACTCCTGCCACTGTGCAGTCCCCAAACCTTCATGCTCTGAGAAATGTGGGTGAGACTGGTCCCAAGACTCTGCGCTTGTGCATCTCAGCCTGGCCCTGTGGGAAGAGGGGGACTGGGCCCCAGTGTCCCCTGTACAGCCCAGTCACACAGTGTTCTGTGGCCTCAGGGGTAGGAAGGGACCCAAGTCTTTGAGAATTTCTGCAGATCCACATAACGAAGCTCCTAGCATTCCCGGCAAGCACAGAACAAACTCACAGCTTTCCAGGTCAGCTGCATTTGAGAACAAACAAACTGGAGATTAGCAGGTTGCAAGAACTCACAGAGTTGGGCCTAGAGATGGCCCTGTCCAGCTTTATCACACAGACTGGAAGACAGGGCCATATGAAACCAATCAATCACAGAAGAGATCAGAACAGTCACTATCTTTGAGTGAAGACACTGGCCATGAGGATGGGCCTGATCTGCATGTGATTGCAATATACGCAAACATAGGAACTCACTGAAGCCTAATACTAACAGCTAGTGGGGACCCTCATTGCAGCTTGCAGATAGCTGACTTACTGCTACCTTCCACCTTCCACATGGCAGGATGAGAGAGAGAGAGAGAGAGAGAGAGAGAGAGAGAGAGAGAGAGAGAGAGCGAGTGCACAAGTGAGCACCTCTGGTGTCAATTGTTAAAAGGACATTAGGGCCAGGGGAAGGGTATAGTCAGTGGCATAGCACCTGCCTGGCAAGCACAAGGTCCTGAGTTCAATTCCCAGTATTCTCTTCCCCACAAAAGGAAATACTTAAAAAGACACTAATCCTATCATGTCAAATCTCCCCTTTATAATCTCACTTATCCTCAGTTTACTTTCTCATTCTCGGTACTGCCAGGATTGGCACTGTAACATATGAATTTGTGAGGGAGCACAATGGAGCCCATGGCATTTTCTCCGGGTCCATCCAAATTCATGTCCTGACTGCATGCAGAATACATTCATTCCACCTCAACAGTTCTGAAGGTCTTAACTCATCCCAACATCAGTTCCAAAGTCTGAAGCTTAGAGTTGCATCTAAATATATAAATCAGATATGGCTGAGACTGGGAAATACCATTCATCCCAAGGCAGAATTTATTTTCTGCTATGAACGCATGAAGACAGACACATTATACACTTCCAAAATACCACGATGGGACAGGTGTAGGATAGACATTTCCACTCCAAAATCAAGACACCAGAATCAAGGAAGGGACCATGAGCTCCAGATGAGTCTAAAACCTAAGCAAGGCAAATTCCACTAGATCTTAGGGCCTGAGGAAAATCTTTGGCTCAATGATTTTGTCCTTCAGGCCCACTAGGCTGACAGAATCACCCCCATGGCTCTGTGGGGGTGTCCCTGTCTCTCTCCTGGTGGCAATACCATCTGTCCCTGCCTCTGGGGGGCTGAGGTAGGAGTGGCAGCCTTGATGCTCTCTGAACTGCCTTTGGCATCTTTCTTCCTTTTCCTCGAGGAAAGGTGTACATTCACAGCGGACTAGCTCCATGGCCCAGGATTGGGGAATCCAAGAAGCAGAACAACTTCCCTTCATCCCCCCCCACCACTTCTTATGCTTCTCTGCCTTGTAACCTCCCTTCCTGGCTTCTGCTGGGGTAACTAATTCTATGAATCACTCCACGATGCATTTATCATGAGTTACATCCTTAGTGTCTTCTTCGTGAGAAGGTTTCTCACTTTTTTTTTCCCAGTGTGGATATGCTGAAATTTCTTCAAATCTCCAGATTAAGGTTAAGTGAGGTAAAAAGGGTAGAGCTCTGATCCCATTGGATCTTATAATTCTTCTAATTCCAGACACCAGTGAGCTCATTCTCATTCTGTCTGTTTCTCCCCCAGCCCACGTGAGCCCCCACAGAGGCAGCCATCTGCAAGCCATAAACAGGGCATCTACCAGAAGCCAAACTGGCTTCTTCTTGATTTTGTACTTTCCAGAACTGAGAGAAAATAAGTTTCTGTTATTCAAACCACCCAGCCCGTGGCATTTTGTTTTGGCAGACTGAGCTGACTAATAGAGGCAATGTCTATGAGAAGTGAAATACATCAGCCCCATGATGCAGTGATTCTCCTGCTAGGTATAAATCCAAAAGAAATGAGTACATATGTGCATCAAAAGACACGAGCAGGATATTCACTGCTGCAGTTTTCATAGTACTTCCAACTGGTAATATATCAACAGTAGGATATAGTAAAGTATGGTACATTCATAACCTGGAAGGATACATAGTCATACAAATGAGCAAGCTGTAACCACATGAAATATCACAGATATGTCTCATAAATATAGAAGACAACACAAGAAGGTGTGCACTATATAATCCCACTGTGTAAAATTCAGTCTCAGAGTAAACACACTCACATAACCAGTACCCAATTTTAAAAAAATACATGATACTGAATTTTACACAGTGAGATCATATAGTACATACCTTCTTGTGTCATACGTACATGACCTGTGATTAACTAGGGACAGCACAGCAACTCAGCCCACAAAAGTGGTCAGATTTCACTGGTTGGTCACTGTGAAGCTTCACCATTCATACTCAAGGTAACACACGTATTGTGATGGTCTTCAGTCATACATTTAGGCAGGTAGCAACTCTTTTGAACAAAGAGAATTGCAATTGTATATATATATATATATATATATATATATATATATATATCTGTGTCATCTATTCATGATAGTATCATTTTAAAATTGTTCTTTTCTGGAGTTAAGTAAACTTTGAGAATAGAGAACATGTCATTCCATGGTGCTGTTGGTAAATAATTGTGTATTGTATTTTTCTAAATAAACCTATGTTTTGTTTATGTCTTGGCATCCTTTGTGTGTCTGAAGCTTAGATTACATATGGAAAATTCTTAAAGATAACTTATTTGCCTGGTAGATGTCTTTCATTCTCCACCAGAAATAGGTCATGAGATAGAAGTCTCATGGCTATAAATTTTAGCCCCAGCCAGGCTCTGCTGAAGCAGAGACCCTGAAGACCTTGACGCGTGTTCTGGACCCAGTTGTATCAGGGAGCTTGGGGAACATTTAGGCTCCTTCCTGCTAGGGAAGGAAGGACCTGACTGCCAGGAACAGGACTATGATTTACCCATCACGGCCCCAGAGGAGGCAGGGGGTCCTCTTTAGAAAATTATCTTCTTCTTGCTCCCCCTCCAGAGATCCTGGGCCCCTATCATCCACTCTCACAGTTTCCTTCCAGGCAAGATGGGTACGACTCTCCTCTTAGGGTTGTGGGAATAGGTGCTGATAAAAATCCTAGCAGCCTTGACAGAATTTAGCTGTTCTTCCCCCACACCAAACAGCCAGTCACCCGCCTCCCAGGCACAGGGACTCACAAAGGACTCACCTGGGGTGTCATACCATGGCAGATGTACATGATGGGAACATTCTCCGTATCTGGCCCCTGGTCAAGACACAAATCAGTCTTCAGGGAATTCTGCAGCTGAGCATCAGGGGAGAGACAACCACACCAGAGAGAAAACAGATGCATTAACTTGGGAACCAAGCATCCCCTGAGACAGAGAGCATCGCCTCAATCAACCCAAGGTCCCATGGACACTGGAATCGGCAGGTACCAGCTTTCTGCCTTGTATAGAGATGTGAGGGAAGACTGCCGTATGCTCAGGGAGAAGCATTCACATCTCCTTTAATGGCAAGCTGGCTTTGGGGCTAAAATTGTCTAATCAAAGACAAAAGACACATACACATGTGCATACACAAGATAGTGTTATGATGTCCACTCTTCCACTTCTCCAGGCACAATGGCCTTCAGGGGTTTAAGGCCACTCTTGGGAAGGGTAACCCATAATCTCTGTGGCCCTGCTCACCAGTTACAGCTGAGTACACTGCTGGGCACCTACCCATAGTTTAGACTGAATGAGTCTCTCCTTCTTGCTTCTCTCTTATCTCTAGAATTTGACCGTCTCATCCCTCTCTTACCCTGTGACAGGAATCTAAATGATATGGGGAGACTGTGGTCAGTGGGTAGTGGGTACAGAGCTGTAAAATAATTGAGATTAAATGTAGGGGATAAATAATAAGCCAGAATATAAAAGAAAGAGGCCATGAGCCACAGGAGGTTCACCTTTCTGGGCAGAGTCCAGGGAGCCCTGGGCTTGTGTAGTCCTGATGCCTTGTGGCAGGAGTAAAATGGACCCCATCAAGTGGCATGACATGGAACAGATACCAGAGGCACACGTTCTAAATACACCCCTGCTCTTGACAGGAGATGAGGAACGGAGTCAGGTTCTTTTCTCTTTAGTTTCCTTTCCTTTAAGGGTTATAGCCGCTTAATCACACACATCCTCACAGTAGATGCGAACATGTGTCTACTCCCCAGGCAAAGGCAGCATCCTCCACTGCGCACCTCTTATAGGTTTGCCTTTGTGAGAGACCTGTCCTGTTGCGTCACCTAAAGCCAAGCACTGCAACCCATTGGCATGACTTGCTGACTGCCATGGCAAAGGGAAAGACCCAGAGATCACTGAGACTGGGCTGGGTTCTTCAACCGGCCTCTGGATGAGGCTGTTTCTTTGTTTTTGTTTTTTTAAAATAAAATCCATCCTGATCCTGTGCCATCCCTTCCCCCTTTAAGCAAGTGGTCTATTGAAGCAGTGGGTAGAGACAGAGTCCGGGATCCAAAGCAACAGAACACCTTCCTGTCTGTCTTCTTCCCTCTGAACTAGAGATAATAATAGTGCCTACCTTGTAGGGCTATTATGAGGATTAAATGACACAATACCTACAAGTGCATAGAATAGGGCTTGGCAACCAACAAATGTGCAATAATTGTTAGCTGCTATGATTACTGCTATAACCTACCTGAAAGCCACTCGGGGAAACTAACTTTTAGGAATGCATGTACATGGCCAGGTACCACAAAAAGTGTTTTCTGTGTGAACTGCACCCAATTCTTAGGCTAATCCTGTAATATTCTCTCATAATTTTGAAGAAACCATGGTGGGGCTGCCTGTCTGTGATGCTTCTACTGCTGTGTGACCACCTGCTCATGCTGCCTTCTGCTTTGTCCTTCTCCTTGTCGGATCAAACCTCCTCGTTTTTTGGTTTGGGTTTATCTGCCACTCTGGAGGCCTTTCCTGACCCAGCACTAGAGGTGAGGCTACTGCTCTACCGTTCGGCAGTCTCCTCATTTTTCTTACTGCAGCAATGGAATATTGCATTCTTGTTGCTACTTCAACCGTCTATTCCTCATATTTACTCTCCAGACGGTCTCAGCCCTTCTCTGTGTATTAAGGGTGATCAGAAAATACAACGGATGCTTGAATTTTAAAAAGCGTATTATAGTAAAAGACACATTGTCATTAGTTGTTTTCAAAATGCTCTCACCTTGGAATTCACTTAGCATTTTCTGAAGCAGTTCTGGAATGCCTCCTTCATGAGTATCTTAATGAGATGTGATAAAAAATACAGTGAATGCTGCTGAGTGCTACACCTACAGAAAGACAGGCTTACAAAAACCTTACAGTGTGCCCTGGCCCATCTGATTCGTTGAATCTGGCACTGGAATTTTCGGCTCTTCCTCAAATTCAAAATGATCATGAAAGGTAAAAGTCTTTAATCAATTCAGGACATTCGAGGCACCAATGGCAGTAGCACTGAAGGCACACGTGAAAAAGGACTCCCAGAACTTTGGAAGGTGACACGAATGATGGGGTAAGTATACTTAAAGTCAAGGGGAGAGCATTCTGAGGGGAGCTAATGGCAATATGTCTGTTACTGTAATGATTTTTTTAAATTTAAATACACACTGTGTTTTTCCACCACACCTCATACATCATATGGTCCAGGCACATGATAGACAGGTACTACTTGTGAAATTAACGTGTGCAGAAAATGAACAAATGAATGCATAGCATTCCCAAATTAATGGCATCAGTGTTGAACAAGTGGCAGAACTGGAGTCTGTCTACTCTGAAGCCTGGGCTTTCTCTATCATGCAAATGGCTGTAATCCTAAAACTATAAAAGATGCCCCATGAGATAGATTACAATAATCATTAAGGTTTTGTACATTGCCAAGGTTACACAGCAAGTGAGTGGCAAAGCAAATGTTCAGAAGCCAGGCATGTCTGTTTCTAGATGCTTCTCCATCTCTACTCTTAACATCAGAGCTGGGATCCATCCGAAGCTATCCCATCTCCCCAGACATGGGGCTCAGTGATCCAGGGGAGACACACACCCACACAGTAAGGCTGACAGGTCCTTCTGTCTCTAGGAGTCATTAGTGGGACCTATTAATAGATTAATGGGCTGGGCTTGAAGGCATGACACAGTCCAGACGGAGGAACTCATAGTTTATTAACGATGTACACACATCATCCCAAAGGGCCAGGCTGTGTTAGCCATCAGGGGATTGGCTGAGGTCTCTGGCCTCAGGCATGTTGAGGATGAGTTGAAACAGAAAAATATAACAAAGAAACTGCCCCTGAAAAGACATTTACACTCTTTATTTTAGAATAAAAGTAATTACCAGGAAGAAAAATTCAGGCCCAGTAGATTCTCTTGCTCTTGTGGCTGCATCCTGCTTGGCCTGTCTTCATCCCACGGCCCCCAGTAAGAGTTCGTTATGTTGCCTGACAAGCAAGCATGGCTCTGCTCATGTAGGAGCCCAGACACTGACAGCTTGGTGGGGGAGGGGAGTCTGGCCACGCCCTGCACAGTGGCTGACAGATGGACATGCATGAGGCCAGAGACCTCAGCCAGTCCCCGGATGGCTAACACAGCCTGGCCCTTTGGGATGAAGTGTGTGTGCCTTTCTGCACGACTGAGTCAAACAGTCCATGCTATGGACTCAGGCAGATCCAGATTCCAGTCCTGTACACACTACATACAAAATATTTCCAGATCTGGCATCAGGGACTGTCTGATAAACCTGCGGTACACATGTGCAAGAAGGAACATTTTTGCTTAGAAGATGAGAATATCTTTGGCCAAACCCGGAATTGCAATGGCTACCTGTATCGATCGACCTCCAATGTCCCTGCTTTCTCTACCTCTCTGGGTGCGTTTGGCTAGTCCTGTTCATCTATAGCTGACCATCTGCTGGGAACAGCAGTTTAGAAGCTGGCCCCTGCACGCAGAGGTTTGGAATTCATGGTTTCTCTGAAGTCTCCTTGGCATCACTGTCCTCCTAGTGGCCAATAAACAACCACAGCTTGTGATGGGTCAGAGTATGGGACATAGGGAAGACTGAGTCCTTGGATGATTCCAGTGAGGTAGAGGGGACTGATGAGCACTTTATGGTTTCCATGGTGATGGCAGTATCCGAAGCCTCAGGTAATAGCTGGGCATCAACAATTTAGATCTTTTGTGGCTTCTGAATTTACAATTTTGAGAAGGTGAGAGGCAAGAGGCTACTGGTCACTTCTCTTGTGATGCTTTTCCCAAACTTGCTTGGGGACTGTTATGGAAGGACAGACTCCTTACAGACTGGCTTCTCCACAAGAGAGGCTGGTAGGGGACAGGGAGGTCCTGGGGTCTGTGTCCTTTAGAATCCTAGGATGTTAATGTTCAGAGGTCCATAGAGAACACTAAACTGGTCTCTCAGCAAGGACTTTTCCCCCTTCTGGGCTATTGTTAGGTGCATTGTTTTCTACTGAGGCTGGTCTTGAACATAGACCACACAGTATCAAAGCACAGGCCTCCATTCTTCAAGTTTTTATCCTGGGATATCAGAAAAGATCCAGGGTGGGGGTAACACCATCCAAGCAAGGAGCCAGGACGATGTCAGCTGGTGTTAAACTCAGTTTCGCTGTTGATTATCTGTGTGAATCAGACAAGTCATTTCTTGCCTTTCTGTTTTTGCTTCTATAACATGAGTGGTTTCAAGGGCTTAACTATCATAGACACAAATGATATATGCTCAGACTTTAAGTCAGCAAAACCCAGGTGAGATATCCAAAAACCAATCAGGGACCATTTAAAATATCTTAAGGGCCATGGATACTTGGAATATTGGGAGAATGGGAAAGTGTATCACGCTTAAAGAATTGTAACCTTAGACAGGAATTACATTTACATATCTTAGACTTGCTTCTATCCTAGGATGGTATTAACTTATCCAAACAAATGGAGAAACTGAGGCTCACAAACATTAAGACCCTTGCCGGCAAAGAGTTCTGGATCAGAAGCAGGTGTCACTAGATCCCATTATCTGTTCTCATCATCTTGCTGCCTCTCATTGAAACTACTGCCTCACTCAAAGAACAGTGAGCTCAAGAAGGTTCTGTTTCTCCGAATTTCTCAGGTTTGAGGCTGTACACAGATGGCTAATAGAAACTCATGCACCTCAGCTGGGAGAACAGTGGTGGCCGGTTATGTTACTTTGCAATATTAAGCAAACTGCTCCTGTTTTAGTAAGTGGATTTTACAGGTTAGGAGATGAACTGTTTAGGACAGCAAAGGAGAGACCAGTAACTTGTCAAGGGACTGCAAATGTTTCGGCTATGAAAGCAAAAGCTGTCTCGCAGGTCTGGAAACCGTCGTTTAGTCCCCAGATCCACTATAAGTTTCCACGTGGATGAGCAAAAGGCTTGTTCCCTCCTTTTCCCTTCCTCTCTCCATCTCTTTCTGGTCTTGCTCTCTGCCTGCATCTAAATGGAGCCTCTGAGAAGCCGGTTGCTTACCAGCCCGTAGGCAATGATGTCGGAATACATCCTCATCTCTGGATACACGCTGACCAGGTACCACCGGAAGGTTTTGCATTGCAGCTTTTTCCTTAGAGCCTTTCTTGCAGTGATGTCTCCAATGTCGATTCCTGAGTCCTGCACAGGGAAACAGAGGCAGAGTTGCAGCTTTGCCCCAAGCCCCACCTTGCCGTGACCCATGCCCCCAAATAAGATTTTCAGACTCTGCTGGAGTGACTGTGTGGGAAGTTATCGTATGCATTCTTCCACATAAACCATTCTCAACCCTATAAGAATCCCTATTTAGACTCTGCCAGCATCGATGGGCATTGACATCAAGTACCATTGGAAATAAAGATGCAAATCCTTAGCCATTATATGACTACGGTTTAACACTAACAGTTTATACAGGGTGCCATTTACAGAATCTGTCTCAGGACAGCCACTGTGATCTCCTAAAATTCTGGATTCTGAGGGGGAAACCATTTTACTGAACTGAGGACTGGAGCACTATTTTTTTTCTCTCCTTATGATCTTTTAAAACACCAGAAATATAATCCATCAGGTATACATCTCTAGGAACTTCCAGAGCTGGCTCTTTGCTCAGTTTGTGTATCTAGATATCACCTCCCTATTTATTAACTGACTTTTGCTTTTTTATTTTAATGGTTCAGCTTATCTGAATTATGCCTTTACTGTCAATTGCACCAAGCGCTTTTTCAGCATAAATTGAGAAACACACAGATCTTAGACAAGGTCACTTTGGCTCTTATTAGAAAACATTTTCTTTTGCCAAATATGTCATGTAGTGAATAGAATAATTTCCTCTTCTAGCATACATATCTTCCCAGAAGCTTTGAATGTGTCTTTAGAGCTTAAAGATATAATTAGTTTGAGATCTCAAGATAAAATCATCCAGGATTTAGGATGAGCTGAAAATCCAATGATGAGTATCTTTATAGGAGAATGGAGAGGAAGATTTGAATGCACAGAGACACAGAACACAGCCAGGGCTGGAACGATGCATCTACGAACAAAGAATGCTAGCAGCCACCAGCAGGTGGGAGAGGGAAGGAAGCATTACTCTTGAAAGCCATTGAAGGCAGGAAGGCCTTGCTGGCACTTTGATTTTAGACTTCTGGCTTTTAGAACTGTGAGAGAATAAATTTCTATTTTTAAGTCACCAAACTTGTGATAATTAGTTTTTGCAGTCCTAAGAAACTCTTGAAATTACCCACAGCCAAAATCAGCTAGTATTCCTGTGACAAAATACCTTGCAACCAAACCTGAAGAAAAGCCAGCACCTAAGGGCCACTAGGGCATCACTGGCCCTCATTCTGCCTTTGGGCAGAGGAAGCAGCAGCTGCTCTAGAATACGGAATCTTCCTTAAGAAAATACTGATGCCTTGCTGCAAGCTGACTTTCTGTATATTGATATGCAAAGTGATTTTCAATGAAAGAAGCAGGATGCAAGAACCGGAGGATGCTTTGGTTTCTTACAAACTTGGGACTGAACGTAGTAAGGAGAAGGTAAGAAGCCCAACTCTGTACCACACTCTGCATCACAGGTGACAGGTAGAGGATGATCTCCCAGGAAAGGTGTCAGAAAGCCAGGGAGAGAATGCACAGGGCATAAGAAACAACAAAAATAATAAAGGTTAACACTTATCTAGGTGTTGAGCACAAATCAAAGTCTCAACATATTTTAATGTATTTAATTTCCCAGGGAGTCATCTGAACAGGCTGGAGCTCTGCATTTGTGGTGGAATGTTGTAGAAGGAAGGTGAAGTAAATGAGTAACAGACACAGATGTGCCTGTGATTGAAGAGGAAATACTGGAGCAACATCACAGAGAGGGCAGCTGGGATGTCTCCTGGGGATGACATGGGGAGAGGGGGCAGCCAGCTTCCTCTTTTTCTATGTCTGTCCACTCGCCTTTACCAAGTACCCCTCTGTTTTGTGTAAGGCTCTGCCCCCAGCACTGTGTAGAAGCAGGACTAACATGGTCTGTGCCCAAAAGGAGTCTGGGAGACACGACAATAAAAAGACTCTGTGCACACAGTGTGAAACATAGAAGGAAGCAGAGTGTGTGAGGAGGAACAGGAAAGGACTCTCATCCTGCTTACTGTGTAGATGGCTGGCAGGAAGGGGCAGGGAGGAGGGCAGCAGTCAAAGAGGGATGCCTGGCATAGGGAATGCTTGAGGTGAGTGTGGAATGATAAGCAGGGCTGGCTAAATTAGTGTTACCCAACCTTGGCTGCCCCCACCACCACCTGGAGAGCTTTCTTCTGGTTCCAGCGCCTCCACAGACTGCATCTCTGAGGGTGAGGCCCAGATCAACATTTTTCACAAGCTCCCAAAGTGATGCTGATGCAATTGCTCTGCAGATTGGCTTCTAGGGACTATTGACCGAGGGAGAAAGGGAATACACACATAGCCAGAGTGAAGTCATCCATGAACGAGTTCTGACCATGTGTTCCGCTTTGTGCTATGCATGACACAAATTTAGATAACACAATCTGTTCTCTGGGAGTCCTTGGCTTGTTGCAGCAGTTTTCAGCTCTAGATGAACATCAAAGTCCCCAGAAGAGCTCTCCTAGATCAGATTTCAGAAGCCCCTTCCAAACCAATTAAATCATACTCTCTAGGGGCGGAGCCTAAGTGATTTTAAAGTCCAGCAAGAATTGAGAGTCACTGGCCTAGAGAGAGAGAGAGAGAGAGAGACAGAGTTGAGTGAAGGATAGATTTCAAGGGGGGAAAGACCTGAGCCAGGGAACCAGTTGGAGCCTGTGGCACAAGGCCAGGCAGAGCCTGAACTCAGATGTGAGAGGAGGAGGGAGTGCAAATGGGGGTTGATGGTTGCTGGGTTGAGACTGAAGGGAAAGTGGATAAAAGATCAGTTTCAAGCACATGTGTGTGGACAGATGGTGGCACCAGGAGCTGAGACAGAGGATGAGAGTTAAGAGCAGGTTTGAGGGAACAAGATGTGCTCAGTTGGGTCAGATTCATTCTGAGTGCCTTTGGAAACACCAAGAAAGTTGTCCAGCTGGCAGGTGGCAACGCAAGTTTGAAAGTAGGACTAGTGATATTAATTAGGAATTTGTCAACATACGAGTGGTAGTCAAGTACAAGAGCACTTGCGATTACCCAAAGAGGTGGTGCACAGTGAGAGCTGTTGGACAAGCACACATCTCTGGGAACACTCCAGCAGCCAACAAAGGTGAGAGAACCATATGAATGAAGGACTGGTTAGAGAGCCACGAGGAGATTGGAGAGTGTGGAATCATGGAGCCAAGGGACTGAGTCAAGTTTTAATGAAAAGGTGGACTCCTCTAGGTGAGCGGCTGTAAGAGGTCTGTTACATTAGGCAGTGAGGAGGTCCCTACTGGCCTTGGCAGAGGCCATACCTGATGGCATCTTGAGAAATGAGTGCAGGTGAAAATCTGTTGACTCTTCACAGGAGCTTCAGAGAAGGAAGTTTGGACACAGAAGTTAACAGAAGAGATTTTTTTAAGGAAACACACAGACTCCTTTTCCACCAAGGGCTTTATCTGGGCATTGCCACCTCTCATCTACTCACTTCTCCCCACCCACTTGATTGGCCTGAAGTATCTCCTCAGGCAGACGCTGAGTTTCATCATTTTTCAATCACTTTTACTCCTGTAGTTCTCTACCATTCACTGGGTTGTTGCCTGTTTCAATATCTGTGGCTGCGGTGGGGAGGAGGGTTAAGTCTGCATCCCCGGGGGACAGACAGCTGGGGATGGGTGCATGGGCAGGAAGCCAGCCCTTCCCTGGAGTGCTGCAGTGTTCCCCTCTGAGCTCCTGGGGAGTTTCTAAATGTTCTTAACAGTTTCTGCCACTGGGTGCCACCGCAGGGCTGGGTGCCCTGTGTGGAATTCTGTGATCCAGTGCCTGAAAGACAGACAGTGGTTTCCCTGGAAACACTTAATGTCTGGGATGCAATCTCAGGGCTGCTTCATAGGGTTGGCTGCGCTCTGGCTGACCTTCCTGGGCTCCTCATTTTCCCTCCCAGCCTATGAAACCTCACTCATTATACAAATCTGAATCCAAACTCAAGTTCCCTTCCCCAGTGTGTGGTTCTAGAGAGAAGCTACCGAAAGCTCTCACCCAAGTCTCAGCCTACTTTCTAGCAGTTTAGCCAGAGAAACATTAGCTTGGCGGAAAGTTCAAGGTAAAGAGCTTCTTGTGAAAGCTTTGGGCAATGATTGATCTTTGAAAGACAGCTGAGGCTTTTTCTAAAAGACTCCCAATGGGATGCCACAGCCCTGGGAGGAAAGAAAGAGTTCGTGCCGTCAACAGCTCTGTCACACAGAGTGCAACATAAGCAATGAACTCCAGGCCCAAAGCTGGTATGGAGGTTGGTATCCTGTGGCTGGCATCTGTTGGGCTCTTCCAAGTCAGCATTCCAAGGTCATATCCATGTGACACATGGCAAGGCTGAACAAAACTACGAGTGAAGCACTGCTTTTTCTCTGATGGTTCTTAATTAAGTCTAGGTGACTAGAGAGACATAGGACAGTGGCAGACAGTAAGGTTCTGTGATGAGGTCAGAAACAGCCTAAAAATATTCAGAATAATTTCCTTTTCCTTCTAAGAATCCTGAGGGAGTGTTTCCAATCCCTGCCCATATGGCTAAATAAATCCTATATGGATATTCCTTAATGCTCTGGCCTGAGGTTAAATGGAAAAGCTTAAATCCAGTCTACAGAGAGATTAAGGTGCATTCTGTGAATTCTTTCTTGTTACCAGGATATTTTTAAACCTGGGCCATGAACACCCAATGTCAGAGAAGCTGAGGACCAGGAGCAGGAAGAAAATGCGGAGCTGTGGGGCCAATTTTCATTTTAAAATGAGGTTATCAAGGCTGAGAGAGATTAAGTTCTCAATAAAGCATGCTGATCAGGTGCAGGTAGGGGAAAGAAAAGGCTCAGAGCCTCAGAATCAGCCCTTTTCTATCTAGAGCATGCTTGTGGGTTGCCAGCCTCTTCTAGCAGGGCAGTGGAGACTCTGATCCATGGGAAGAAGAACTTATTTCCATTAATTTTTTCCCACCCATTAAACCCAAAGAAATTCAGCCTCACTGGTGTCCCTTACCTCCTGGGGAATGTTCCAGGCCATGTAGACATGGCTTTTAAATTCATCCATCCAGACTTCAGCCACCCTGAGGGCATTCCTGCGGACATGTGCGGTGAGGTCCTCAGTGTAGGGCTTATGGGCTCGCTCTATGTGGGCGATCCGCGAACAGGGCAGGACCTCCACACTGCCGCCACACTGCCACACCTGCAGAAGACAAGGGGCCTCTTGTCAGTGCCAGATTAGACTCTGTCTCTAAACCACCATGAAATGGAAGCGTGCAGAAATCCATCTCATTTCACCTTGTCTCTCCACACAGTACACCAGGGAATGTGCTATGTCTGATATCTCCCTCCACAGCAGTGTTATTATGGGATTGTTAATTCATGGCTTCATTCTCTCTGTGTGGATTTATTTATCTTCTCCCTCTACCCAAGAGCCCTACCTGGCCAAAGAAGAGACCAGACCTTTGGCTGCAAAGATTTAGGTTCTCTGCCTTTGAGGAGAAGCTAACAGAATCTTTGATGTTGATCTCTACAGCAGTCCTTAACATAAGGAACTAGCAGGGGCTCCCAGCAGAGATGTCCATCTTCCAATGGATATCGGAGCCTTAGACCAGGACTAGTGATCACTACAGAGAAAGAGCCAGACACCGCTTTCCTTCTTCATCCTTTCAGCAGTGAGCTGCAAAGAAGGGAATGGAATTAAGCTTCTCACCAATCTTGGTAAATCTGGATGCAATGTGATCTTGAAAGATGAAGGAAACTGACATTGCATTCTGCATGTCCATGAATGGCAGTTCTGAGTGTCAATTCTGAGGGTCTTGAAGCTCATACCATTCTGACTCTTCAATGATCCTAACATGAACACACACGTTCTTTTGTGCCTCCAGGTTTTGCATTCCGTTTGTAATCTTAGAATACCCTCTCAATTGTTTTGCTAGCTGAAAAAAATTGCTCCTCAAAACCTTGATCACATGGCCCCAAACACTGTGAGATCTTTGCTCAGTTCTCAGGGCAGAGCCAATTTCTCCCTCCTCTGGACTCCGTAGCTGGGGATATCACAGCTCATTAGGTCACCTTCCCCACACACTGTGTCAGAACCTGTATCTCGTTAACTTCTCATTTCTAGTGCCTAACACAAAGCCAGGTAGTAGCAGATACTTTGTAAATTCTTGTGGAAAAAATAAACAAATAAATAATGGATTGGCACTTATTCAATCAACATAGAACTGGTCAATGAGCTGAATCTGATATATCTGGTCAGAACTGATGTATAAGGCTTCTGAAGGACAGAGATCTTTTGTGAACCAGAGTGGTCACTTGCCACATACTGTCCATTTGGTGGATAATTTCACATGAATAGCTTGGACCTATCAACAATAAGAAGACTGGGTCCAGAGCAGACTTGGGTTTAATTTAATCTCTCTGCAATAGTTAGCAAAACAATGCCTTCTCTTCTACAAATCCACATCACACCAGTGGTTCCCTATAGAGTATGGGCAGTCAGAGTTGGAAGTAAATTTGCTGCTTTACCTGAGGCTGTCTTATAATGAGGGACAATAGAAAGGAAACAAATATTATTGTTAAACATCTACTGCATACCAGGCACTAGACCTGTGCATATGGGAAGGAAGTGAAATATGGAGGTAATGAACAAAGGGTTTGCAACCCAGATGCTGTGCGTTCAAATCCTGGTTCTGCTTCATTTTATCTATATGACTTTGAACAAGTTCTCATTTGTGTTTCTATTTTTTTCCATAGGGATAATAATAATTTCTATCTCAAAGATTTCATGCAGAGTGACTGCTTTATTACAGGCATTTGGTCAATCTTAGCTATGGCTAAACAAATTATACAGTGGAATCCTCAGAATAACTCTCTGAGATAGTTGTTATTATCTCCAGTTCCAAGTGAGGAAACAGATTGAATGTCCTTTGTCCAAGATCACACAGCTGCTATCTCAGACAAAAGGATCTGTCTGATCCCTAGAAAAGCTCATGGCAGAGCCAATGTTCCCACATGGTGACCAGGCCATGGACCTTCCTTCCTGGGGCTCACATCTGCTGGGGGCTGTGCTGGCTTCAGCTTGCTTTTCTCAGATTGTCAATGAAAGCCTGTAAGTACTGTGAATAAGTTATCAGTGGCACAAAGAGTCCGGGTAAATAGGACTCTTGCAACTGGAAGAGATTCTATTACTCAACATATTTCAGCAGCGTAACACAGAACATGATTTGTACCAAAGCTCTCTTATCATGGGCCCTGTTTCTCGGAGGTCCCGTTTGTCACCTTTTCACCTTAGAGTGGGCATGTGAGAGCACATGTCTTTATGCTAGTCAGGATGGCGGTGGTGGCAGCTCCCATAATGCTCTGAGACACAGTAAAAGGAGTGAGTGAGCTCACTGTTTAGTTCTTGACTTCACTTCTCTTTTCCCATTCCTGAGGCTACTTCCCTTGTCTGGGTCATGGTCATTTTTCATGGACTCTGCAACTACCTCCAACAAACTGAGCCCTCTGCTCCATCTTCTTCTTCCAGTCTCCCCTGCAAGATTGCTGTCAGAGTGATCTTTGGAAGGTGTGACCTGGATCACACTCCTCCCCAGCACCATGCCTCCCAACACATCCCATGATCTGGGCGTGGCCTCACCCAAGCCGCCTGCCTCACGCTTCTCTTTCCCAATGTACTCTGTGCTGTAGCCACGCTGAATGTCTTCCCCCTCCAACATTTGCTTTTTTTTAAACTGTTGTTCTGCGTGTACAATGATACACCCCACCCCACCCTGTTTCTCTGACTCATTGTTTGAGTATTAGTTCACTGTCACTTTCCACCGTGCCTTTCAACCAGGTCAGCCTGTCATGCTCAGTGGTCCCTGCCTCATTTTTTTCCTGACCTAACACAATTGGAACAGTTTGTTTAATCACCTTTCCTCTTCCAAAATGTCATTTAAACTCTTTATCACATTCTCCTTTAGGCATGTGCTAAATGATTCCCAGAACAGGTGTGGATTTCCAGGAAGGTGTGGTATCTGGACAGGTGGGGATATTGTGTTTAACAGCACAGCTTTGGGGTCAGTGGGACCTAGATTCAAATTTTTATTTGCTTCTCCAAGGTTTTACTCCACCCAGTGGAAGAGGGTGATGCAGTGCAGGCATGTGTTTCACCCCGTGCCTGCCTCCGTGTGCATATGTGGATGGGAGTCCAGGAAGTGAAAGCATTAAGCATGTAGGACAGGACATCTCAGCCAGTTCTGGTCCAGCTGTGTGCTCATAGGTGATTTTAACTCTAGTCTAAGAAGCTTGCACAGCAGAGGTTGGGGATGTGGCTCAGTGGTAGAGCTCTTACTTTTATGTATAAGGCCCTGGGTTTGATCCTCAACACACACACACACACACACACACACACACACACACACACACACACACAGTTGTACTGAATAGGTCCCTGCTGCAGTTCCTGTAACACTGTGCCCTTTCTGTGCCTGTGATTATTTTAAAACAATCACTATAATTGCCACTACTTGGCTTCTGCATACTCACTTTTCAGGGCAAACAATCTGAACAGGACAGGTGACATGTGCTCCTTCCTCAGAGATTCTGAGTGCCTGTTACTACAGAGGTCACCTGCAGTCTCCTCCATTCTGCACAAACTCAGCTACGGACCGAGGGAAGCATTTGCCTTAGATGTAGCAGATATGTTCTTGGCGACACCTGGGCTTTGGAGCAGATGTGGATATGGCATGGTACCCACCATTTCTGAGCCTATCAATCACACTGAAGTCAACTAGAAAGGGCTAATTTCTGGGTGATGTAGCTCCAAAGAAAATCCCCAAAGTCTTAGTCATAGCTGCTCTCAGACTGTCTAGGATGATAGGCAAGGGACATAAAAGAAAATCGTGGGCATCTAGATGGTGTGGAAGATGACACTATGTGGGCATCTAGATGGTGTGGAGAGTTGGGAGGGGCAGGGGACAAGGAAGCAAGAAAAATGGAGCTGGCCCTGGCATATGAAATGGCCAATTTATAATGGAAGCAAGATGGCCACACTTGAGCCCAATGGGGGACGTGGACAGGAAAGACTGTGTCAGAGAAGCAAAGCCACTGGACAGACAGTGGAGGTGTGGCTAGAAGGGTTATGAGCTTTCCAGTGGGTAGAAGCATTAAGTGGAGAGAGGGCAAGGTACATGGGTACCAAATGAATGGCTGAGAAATAAAGGCCAAGAATTGACAGGGAACAACTCACAAGATATAGACTATAAGAAGAAGGCAAGCAGTGAGTCTTATAGGCACTGGCAACACCAGGTGGCTACCAGCCCAAGACTAGATTCTGTCATTTCTGGACAAGCACAGAGTAATGTGCTTCTCGACCATGCCCAGCTCTTTCCTGTCCCAGCACTTTTGCACCTGCTGCTCCAGCCTGTCTTCCTGGAATAATCACACCCGCCTGTTACCTCACTCAAATATAGATGTCTTTGTCTACTCAGTCTAGGCTAGGCAGCCTCTGAATACTTTATCCTTTTTCTTCAGGACTTTTTATTTTTAAAGAGGAAAAAAAAACATGTAAAGAGTAGAGATAATACAGAATTAAAAAAAAGATAAACGGTAAGAAATCACTAGTTGATAAATTACATATTGTTCTCTTAGAAATAGTTGTTCAAGTTACAAAATTAAAGCATACAAAGCAGATATTCAAACAGTGAGACTGTAAACAGGTAAGCATGCATGAGTCTCTACATGTATTTCCATCCTTTCCTGGATTAATGAAAGTCCCTTCACTGGCTCCGCTCTCCACTGGGCTCACCAACCCCTGACTTCAGCACGGCTGTGGCTCCTGTGAGTGGTGGCTAGAATGAGTTTGGACGGCTCTGCCGGCCAGCGTGAATTTGCGAATTCAGGCCAGCACAAACTTGGTGGGTTGTAGTGAAAACACTTGTCTGGTAATTTTAGCTGTTCCAATTGTAGCCCTGAGACTGCGTGTTTGATGAGCTTTTTTACATTTTAATTTCTTCCTGTGTCAAGAGGATCCATCTTCCTCTGTCTGGGTCTCTCCAGGATGTTTTATTCTGGCATATGAGTTGTTTCTCCTGGGAGGCTTTGTATTTTGTTGTTCACTGATCAGCCATCTTTATCTCCTCCCTCTTCAGGACTCTTATTTAAAATATTTTATGCACTTATTCTTTAAATATCTGTCTCACTGGACCAAACTTTAAGTTCCATGAAAACAGGGCTTACGTCTGTGTGTTTATCACAGTATACATCAGCCCTTGGCACTTAGAATATATTCTACAACTATTATTTGAATGTGTGAATTTGAGATTCCTGGGCTATTAATGATAATTGATATACAGTTTTTAACTAGCTCAGTGGGATGCCCTAGTAATGGCCATAAACATAAAATGTGGCCGATTTTACTGAACACAATGGCTTTCTTCAGGGCTACATGGTTCTTCAGCAAAGCGCTGACATTTAAGTGCATACTGCCACAACAAAAGACAGTTACGTTGGCTGCAAAGCATGAATTAATGTCATAAAACCCAGGAAGTCATCACATGAGCATGGCCCACAGCAGACAACTTTGTCTTAAGGAACCAGGAAATCACTCCAACATGGAAAATGATTCCCCAGATGTGACCCAGACCTAAAGCAAACTGCAGGGTGCAGGTGAATCCCCTTACTGGAAGTTCTGAAATGGCCTGTAGTACCCTTCTAGAATTGTGAGGAAATGTGGATCTGGGGGACTGGGGAAGACAGTTTGACTTTTGGCTATCGCTTAACTTTTGATTTGGACTTGTCTTTGGATGTTACTTGCATTTTATTGGTAATAATAACTTCCTGTGAGGTTTAAGGAAGGCTCAGTATGAAAAGCTCTCACCAGCAAAGACAGGCACATGGTGGGTGCTCAGGAAGTTGATTTCTTTTTTCCTTCCCAGGACAGGGAGCTAATGGTACAAGTTTGGGGTCATAGGTGTGTGACACTTATAAGTCTCCCCACCAGCCTCAGTTTCCCCTGGCTGCCAAATGGGGGAGCTGAACTTACTTATGATTTAGATCCCTTCTAATTTTATACTCTGTGAATCTGAGTCTTGTTATTAGTACTTCAAATAACTTCCAGTACTTGAGACACAACCAACAGAGCTGTAGGTTGAGTACAGTTGGGACACACTGCAAAGCGACAGGATACAATCTGCTGTTCAAAGACTTGTGACTACTCCATAGTCTATGACAGAAGTAGCAAAGGAGTTTACACTCTTATGTTAAGTCTATTCATGTAATTGTCCTTTTATGTTGAAATGAATTCTGAGACTCCAGGTTCAAAGAAAAAGCATAGCACCATTTATTAGTTATGTTTACCATGGGTAAGGAATTAGATGGTAATAACTCGATCTTGTACTTCATAACCAACAACACAGGGTATCATCTCAAATCCCTTTCACCTTTTATCTCCTTATAACATTTATTTCCTTCTTTAGTACCAGGACTTCACACTGAGTTATATTCTCAGCCCTTTAATTTTTTAATTTTTATTTTATGACAAGGTACCACTAAGTCTATAAGTTTCCCAGGCTACATTCAAACTTGTGATCCTCCTGAATCCACATCCCAGAATGCTGGGATTTAGGAATGTGCCACTGTGCCCAGCTATATCCTTATGGTTTTTAATGAGCTCTTTGCTCTCAGCAAACTATTTCCCCCGTTCTCTTGGTTTAGAAAGCCTCCTTCCTACTCTCCATCCATCCACAGCCAGTCCTGGCTCAGTTCCTCCAAGCTCTTGGAATGTATTATTTGCACCACTCATGTAGTCCTGATTTCTTGGCTCATGTGTTTAATTATCTTTTTATGCATAGCTGTCTCGCCTGGCTTGGCTGTGAGGCTCTCAGACAGGAGTGGAAAACCAGAACTGGGAAGGCTAGGAACAGAAAGACAAGGTGAATGTAGCCAACGCTCAGGACTTGGACAGCTAGAAGAGGAACAAAAGCTCATTTTCAGAGTGGTGGTGGGGTGGAAAATGTAGGCAAACAAACATATGGACAACCTGAGCAGGGCATTTACTCTTAGGGCATTATTTCATTTTGCATCCTTGGTGTTTTGATCACCTCTACTGGGGTCCTGGTTCTGTATAAGAATGAGAGGGAGATAGGTAAAATTGGACAAGCTCAACACAAAAATCAGAGGCCACCAGCAAGCCAGGGTCAAGGGCATGAGGCAGAAAAGGGGCTGGGATGGAGACAATGTCAAGCAGAAACAACCTTTATGCCAAATGTATTTCAGCCCTACATTTATAACCTTTAGCATCCAAAGATTACTCTCCTTAACAAGATCTGCAAACCTCTGAGGGCAGGCTCTTGTATTCCCTGCAGCCTCTCCTCTTACCTTCTACTGTCTAGTTGCAGCAACTTCTCTTAGCCCTCGAGATATACCATGTTCATGGATCTCTGTCCTCTCCTCCTCCCATCACCCTTCCTAGAACTCCAGTACACATACACTACATACTTCGTTAATACCTGCTATCTTGGCTGCTCTGATTTTGGTTGAATCACTTGTACTTACACTTGCATAGTAAGTGTAAATGTGTGTGTGTGTGTGAGAGAGAGAGAGAGAGACAGCTCAATGATACACAAGACAAATGCAAATGTTACCACCACTCCACTTAAGGAATAGGGCTTTGGGGATTTCTTAGAAACCACTGTGTGGCCCTCCATACCCTCGAAGGAAACCTAAATTGTCTTGAATTTCCTTGCCATCAACCTAAATTACAAATTGTTTAGTTTTACCTGGTTTTTAACCCTGTATAAATGGGGCCATGTTTTATGCCTTCTGCAACTTGCTACTTGTCTCATTTTTTTTTCTCACCCTAGTGTTCCCTTGTATAAATATACAGCAGATTATTTTTGCATCTTCCTGTTGGTTGACAGGCTTGTTTCCAATATTACAAATGGCATTCCTTGGAACATTCTCCTAGGTATCTCTTGAGACCCAAAAGTGGGCTGTGCTCCATGTATTTACATCACAATAACATTTCTGGAGCATAGGTCAGACATACATTCAGCTTCCCCTTGGAAACTAAAAGTCTTCCAAGTTGTGTAAATCAAGTTACACCCTATATCCAGCACTCATATTGCTTCATATCCTTGCCAGCTTTTGACACTGTCCATTCGATTCCATTTTAGCTCATTTAATAAGCATGAAATTCTCTCTCATTGCAGTTCTAATTTGCAACCCCCCTTGATTACTAGTGATGCACTTTCCTCCCCTGTGACTGCCCCACAATAGCAAATCTAGGAAAAGGTTCATGGCTGCCTTGCTGTCCTGATGAAGCTCCAGTACTTTTCCATAACCTGGCACATGAGAGGAGCTCAAAAATACTGCATGAATGAAAGAGTAAAGCTGGGCCTTCGTTCTGAGTTATCTCTAATATACTTTACTTGGTGCTCCCCAAGTTTCCAAAGGAAGCTGCTTAGTAATTTTAAAGTGAAAGAAAATATTTTTAAGATCTGAAAATGCTTACTCTTCCATCAGGCTCCACAGAAAAACATTCCCTGGGGATATAGTTCCTTAAGTTCTCTTCTTGCAATGAACACTTCCAAAGTGTCCTCTTGACCAAACTTCTCCTTGGAAAGCATAATGCTTTTTTCTTGGAAGTTGTCCCTGAAGGGGACTGAAACACTTTGGTCAATCCCAAGACACACTTGAAGCAGCTCCTGGTTTGAAAGAAACCTTTCATAGCTATCACAAGGCAGCAGAAGAATTTGTCTGGCAGAATTCCAAGGATGGACAAGCTGGCTGGAAGGTCTGGGAGGTTTTCATGAAGAAAGATTTAAAAGGCTGTTTTGTTGGGATCTGGAATGTGAAAACACAGCTGCTTACCCACAGGAAACTCAGAAGAAGTCAGAGGACAGTGGCAAAGGTGCCACTGGGGTAAACCAGCTCATTGCAGACTGAGGACCCCACTTTTCCCTGGACCCCAATGCTCTGCCCTAAAGATTGGGCCAAAGGATTTCAGACAAGGAAATTTTTTGAAGATTTCTTTGTCAGTGTGTGGTCACTGACAGCAAAAGGCAGCTCTGATGGTTCTGAGCAAGAGGAGCTTATTCATGGTTCTCAACTCTCATCTTTGGAAAAGAAGAAATCAGCCCCTGACCTGCTGGTGTTGGGGTTGCCTCAAGGGCAGGCAGAGGGTCCTGGTGTTCATCAGCATCTGGGTGCCCCTCTGCACCTTTTAGATCCCAATGAGATGGAAAGAGGACACGATTCCTGTCACTTCCTCAACAAGGTGGGAAAGAACCTAGAATTATCTTTCCCATGCTTTCTTCTACCATCTGAGGATGGTAAATGTTCCACTAAATGTTGAAGCCAGAGTGACTTTGAAGTTCAAAGATGGTGAACTTGTAGGAGAAACAACCTGAAGCTATAAGGTGCCACAGGGTGTGTGTGGGGGGTGCTGGGCAGAGCCTCCCATCTTTTAGGGGACTTTGAGGTGAGCAAGTAAATGAACTTTTCCTGGGTTAAACCTCTGAAGTTCAAGGCTGCAGTTGCAATCTGTGACACTGTCTGTGTATCAAGGAGCAATGTGCCTGGAGAAGGTTGGTCTCCTCAATTCCAGAGGACAGATCTCCTTAGAATCTCACCAGAGGCTCAGAATACAGACAGCATATTTAGTCCCAAAGGTGAGTAAAGCGGCTGCATGGAGCAGGCAGGGTCAGGTTCATTATGAGACAGGTTGTGGATGAGAATCTGGTTCAAGGTCAGAACCAGATCAGAGGGCAGAAAACCAAAGGAGAAACCAGCAGAGGAGAAACAGGATAAGGTGGTGGCTTGGAGATGATACACAGCCCTGGGTTCCTCAGGAAATCATAGATGGCAGCCCTGTGGCAGGTTCACTAGTACCAGAGTGAGGGGGTGAGGGAGGCCAGGGCTTTGGCCACACCTTCAGCCAGGTCAGCAGACAGAATCTAGATGGCACTGACCCCCAGAACTTCCCATTGTGAGAGATTGGGAAGGTGAACTAGTCCAAGCCCAGATGTTTCTGTAGAATAAAACTCTGAAGAAGCCTCAAGATCGGAGAAAAAAGTATCTTCCAGGTTTCAAATCAGGTCCCATTGACACAAGTGCTGCCTACCCTAATCGCTCTTTGTTTTGAACTAAGATCTCAGCCCCCAATTACCATCATGGGTTCTGAGTAACAAGAGTAACAATAAGCTTGAATGTCACAGGGACCTGGGGGAGTGATTTTCTAAAATCCAAACTTCTGAGAATCGTTTTCTCTACTAACTGGGTCCATCTATTTACTCAGTGTGCACGGAGGTTCCTCTGGTGAGTTAAATCCTTTCAATTGCTGTGAGGTGCTTTCTCCTCGAGGACATGCTTGCTCTACCCAGCTCATACTCAAATCGAACTCCTGGACTAGGTTTAATTTATACTTCGCTCTATAAAGATGAGCCACTTGCTTATTTAAAGTGTTTCCTTTTTTATGCCTTTAATCAGTGGCTGTTTCTTTCCTCTCTGAAGCTTAATCTAATCAGAAACAAATGTGACGCACACAAATGGATGACTCATTAGCATGTCCCAATCAAGTTCAAATTGGCCGTCCTTACCAGAGGCCTCCTAAAAAAGAGCGACGCTGGCCCAAATAATGGTTCAGAGCCAATGTTCAAACTGTACTGCCTTAGTAATTCAAGAGCTCCTTTCTGAAATCCAGGGCATCTAGGCATCACAGGAAAGGTATACACTCTGTCACTCTCAGCAGAGCAGGGGCCTTCTGATGACAGGTGGCTGGTGTGTCATTATGACAGGGTAGGTAGAAGTCAGTGTGGCAGATCCCAGGCACAGACATAAGGAAAAGCTTCATGTCTGGTCCAAGCATCTCCCGAATACTTGGCTCCATGGGGCTGTTCCCGTTATCATCAAATGATAAAATGAAGCTGAGATGCTGAACCTTTTTTCACCCAGAATGACATTTGTTCTTAGGAGCTTCCCTCTTGTCCAGTTAAAATTCAGATTATGAAAGCTGTTGTGCTGGGTTTTCTCTTAAAGAGATTTGCCCTTTTCATACACATTAAAGTGAGTTGTCAGCTTGGGCATTATCATGGTGTCATCTCTGAAAGGCACCAGCATTGAGCTTGCATGAACAATGGGTTTTATAAAAGAGCTCAGCAATGCAGGAGGGAAGAGCTGAAGGGGACATGCCAGCAATCTCCCACCATTTCCCAGGTGAGAAAACTGAAATTCAAGGTTACATGATAATTCAGAAGCAGGGAAGGATCTAAAGTATGACTCTTGGGAGAAAAGTCATTCTAAGCATGGGCTCTGAACCAAACAGTCTTCATGTCAAAACCTACAATCCCCATGGGTGACTTTAGGGGACTTCATCTCACCTTTTAACACTCAGTTTCCTAATGGAGATGAAAGTAATAAATTACAAAAATAATTATGAGTAACATGTACAGTCAGTTTATTTCAATACCTGGCTCAACTTTAGAGGTCACTAAGTATTAGCCATAATATCACAGTAAGTTTCCACTGACTATAAGATTCACCATTATTTTCACAAAAGGTGGGAGGAAACACACTGAGGTCCTCTGGAGATTTATATATCCAACTGCCTATGTGTCATCTCTACTTCTGTATCATTCAGGCATCTCAGGCTTATTTTACCAAAAGCAAAGTTCTTGTTTCCTTCCCTGCCTCACCATCTGTCCCTTAGTCATCCCCTTATCTACCTCACAGCTCGAGCCTGAAACCTGTAATGCATCTGTATTCCTGTCCTCTTTCCTCTTCTCCACAGCCAATACACCAGCACATGCAGCCAGTCCTGCCTCCTAAATTGAGTTTAATCACTTCTCTCCATCTGCAGAGCCAACATTCTGGCCCAAGCCACCATGAACTCTGTGAACACCTCCACGCAGAGTCTCCTAGCAGGTCTTTTCCTTTCATCTTTTGTTGTCCTCTGATTTTCCTTCTAAAGTTATAAATCAGAGTATGTTTTTAGTCTCTGTTTTGACAGTTATGGAGCTCTACGTTTCAGGTACTGTTATAAGAGACGGGAATTTCATCACTGACTCTAACATATAAAACTTCCGACATTTGGGATTTGCATTCTTTTTTTTCCAGTGTAACTTTTTTATAGACTAAATTGCCTCCTTCTAGATGTTAAATTACTAATTTCCCACGTGACTCCATTGGAGATAGGGTCTTTAAGGAGGTGATTAATTCTAAGTGAGATCATAAAAGTGGAGCCCTGATCCACCTGATGTCCTTACAAAAGGAAGAGATATTAGATTTCCTCTCCCTCCCTCTCCTCCCTCTCTCTCTCCCTTTCCCTCCCCCCTGCTGTGCGATGATAGGGAAAGAGGATGGCTGTCTGTAGAACAGAAACACAGTCCTGCCTGATCACACACAACCATGCTGCGTCTTGCTTTTGGATCTCCAACCCACAGAATGGCAAGAAAGTAAATTTCTGTTGTTAAAACCACCCAATTTATGCTGTTTTGTTATGGCAATCTGAGTTGATTAACATAGTACTTATTTCAATGTATACCCATACAACTATTTTGGTTCCATTTTATCAACTATCTCTCCCATTCTATCATTAGCTTCAGAAATGAAAAGACTATATTTACTTTTCACACAGTGTATGCTAAATGCCAAGCAAGGTACTTGCAGATAGTAGGCACCCAATAATTACTATCAGATGAATGAGCTGCATCAAATAGGGACATAAAATTTTAAGTATGAGTGACTACATGCCCTGGCTTGCCTAGGTCAATACTAGTTTGTGGTTCTTGTTTTAGGGTAATTATTAATAACATCTCCTTTCATCCTCAGATGTATTTGGTTTGTATATCAAATTGCCATTTATTATTTTGCTATACATGCCAAATTTTTAATGACTTTAGAAACATTAAAATCTAGAATAAGCTTCTGTCTTGAAATCATAGAATTACTAGCCTTTCCCCCCCAAGTTGATGACTCCTTTATATGACTACAATTCTGGTGCAGTGAAAATTATGCAGCTCATTGAGCCCTTCACCCACCGATGTGCAGCATCCAAAGCAGAAGTAGTGGACAGAAAGACAGCACAGCCCTCAGGTAATGCTCTACAACAGTCAGTGCTACACTGAGCAAGAGAGAGACCATGGCCCTGCCCTTCAGTCTTTCTCAAACCAGGCAGAGATGGGACTTAAAGAAGTAAGCAGCATTCCTTTCGGTAGTTTACACTACAGGTTAACTCATTTATTTTCAGGACTGACTTGACATTACACATAAGCCCTGCGGTCTGGAAAAATCCTTGTGTAGAGGTGATTTCTGGAAGCCATCACCCACAAGCACTAGGAAAACATCTTATGTGTCCTGCCTCTTGCACTGGTTTACAAAGTAAAGGGCACCTATAAGGGAAGGATGTGCCTCTGAATGTCTGCAGATTTAGGACTATCAGGCCTTGTCTGCATGAGGAGGAGGAGGGGAGCCTACGCTCAGCTTGATCAGTCATTCTGGCCTTGCTTGATGGCCTCTTCCTGGAGACTAAGAACTCCAATGGAACCATGGCAAAGGACTACCTACCAGGTCTGATGCAAACCAGTAGCAGGCCTACTCAGCTAAAGAAAAGCAAAAAAATGAGACAAAAAGGATAAAGAGTGACTCTTAGGAGCTTTAACCCAGATTGCTGGCTCCCAGCTTTTTTTTTTTTCTTTTGTTTTTTTCTTTTCTCCAAAAATCAGGAGATTAAAACATTGATACATTACTATTATCTAATCCACAGACTATAATCAAATTTCTTTGACTGCTCCAATAATGGCTTTTATAGCTGTCCTCTCCCTCAACCCCATCTTTTTGTGAAGACAAAATTTTCTTCAGGTTGACTTTCAAAATCCTTTTATCAACTGTTACCTCTCCTGTGCCTTTTATTAATCTCACTTTTCTACGGCTCCCTCATTGGACACAAAGCAACCTAAGTATGAAGATTCGTCCCGAGTACAATTGTCCATGGGCACTCTCCTTCTGCTCCCCACCATTTCTAGCTAATTGCTTCATTATGTACTTTTTTAATTGCACTGTTCTTAAAGGATTAATTTTGCACTTATCTTCGCTAACCGTAAAACTTTTACAACATACTGTTAAACTACGTCTGTTCAGCTGTGGGTTTGTAATTGCAGAGTCACTCCATGGCTGGTGTGCCAGGAAATAGTGCACTGTATGGCAAAGAAGCATTTGCACAATGTTTTCAGATGCCTCCCTGGAGCCTTTGGGTATGGAAGAATAATTGGTTCTGGGCTGGTTACTTCAGGCACCAAGATTCTCTACCACTTGGGGATCACATGCAAGAGAACATCTACAAATGGAGACGTTTTAGGCTTATAGGCCTCAGATTGCTCAGATCTCAGAGGTCCTGGGAATTTCAGGTGCCAGGAGGCCATAGCTAGTGGTATGCGTTCGTGTTTTAACACAGCAGAGCTATCTATGCTGACAACCCAGAAACAAAGAAAAACAAAAACTACGTTCTCAAGACCAAGTTCATATTTTCTCAGGGCTTGGGCTTCTGGCCTCCACTGACAAGCAGGCACAGGCTCACTAGTAGCCAAGGAACTCTCTCACTTCCTTTTCTGGTCAAATAGAATCTTTAACAGCTAGGCTCCTACTAATCTCCAACCAATCCTTCCTTGGCCCTTTAAAACCTGTTTTCTATTGCCACTCCTTAATTATGCCCTTCCTAACCTTAATGGTTGTGTCCATTGCCATTTGCCCACTTGCATTCTCATGGCACAAAGAGGTGACTTAGAGGCATCAGACAAACCATGATCAAATCTAGGGTCCACCACTTTTTCTTCATGGGACTGGGCAAGTGAGTCAACTTCTCTGAGCTTCTGTGTTCTCACCTGTATTAGTTTTCCTGTCACTGAGACAAAATAACCCATACCTACGATTTAAAGGAGGAGAAGTTTAATTTGGCTCACAGTTTTTAGGAATTCAGTCCATAGCCAACTGGCTCCAAGGCAGAAACAGCATGGTGCAAGGGTTTGGCAGAAGACAGCTGCGTATCTCATGGTAGCCAGGAAAGAAAGACAGAAAGGAAGAACCAGGGATGGAGATACATCCCCCTAAGGTATGCTTGCACTGATACACTTCTTTCAACAGACCCTACCGCCTAACAGCGTATTTAACTACAAAGTCATCAATGGATCAGTCCACTGATGCGTATGGCACTCCTAGGATCCAATCACCTCCCCAAAGCCCCATCCCTGAACACATGCAGTTTTCAGTGAACATTCTAGATCTAAACCTGTAAAATGAGGACAGTAATTTTGGTCTCTCATGGAGTAAATGATGTACAGCATAAAACTTACTAGTACATCAGCCCTATAAGCAAAACTCCAACTTACTCTGTCCATCATGTGTGCCCAGTGCTTAGTACAGTGTCTAGAATAGATGCTGTATAAATATTTATAGAATAAGTATACTAAGCACAGAATAAATATTTAAGAGATGGTAGCTGTTATCATTAGCATTCGTGTTGGCTTAGGTATCACAGTTCTGAAACTCTGCCTTCCTCTGACATCTGTAAGTTTCCCTGATGTAGCCCGTATCTTTTTAATTGGTTCTTCTTTGTAACTGTGGGTATGATGGTGACACTCACTTCCCCATCTTTGATGTTCATATTTCATTCTCAAATCTCTTTTCAGTCCAAACTTCCTTGCTCTCTGGGCTCTTTCACTGACCTTCAGTGGCCACACAAAAGACAATTGACTCCATTGCCTTGAGGCTGAGGTTTTCTTCTTTTTATTGTTAGTTTTGTAGTTTTGGTTTCCTATTGAAGTCAGATTCAGGTTTTGCATTGCTTTGTACCTTAATGTTAAGTGCATGTCACGAGAAGCATATTAAATGATCACTGCAGTAAGTTCTTGACTTAAAAAACATTCAAGCTCCAAACTTTTATAGGTAGGAGTGGACCTCACATTATGAATATTTGTAGATGTAAACAAATCGTGGAAGTAGCTCATGTGTCTGCCAGACATTGCCACAGTTGTGCTGCTGTATGCTTACTGTACAGTATGATGGTATACAATAGTACAGTGCTCAGTCAGGGCTCAGGATGTCCAGAAGCAGGAGGAAAGCAGTGGTGACGTGAAGGGACTTCTAGGAAGCTTAAAGCAATATACACTGTACATCTATGTCAAAGGTATATTAGACTTTCTTTGTTCAACTTAGGAATTTATGAACATTTTCCTACTATGGAACTCATTCATTAATTGGGGATTTATTGTATATGAATGAAAAGATGGATGAATTATTCAAGTTTCTTGGTTATTTCCACTGTTACTTCAAATATCAAACTTGCTCTAATTTCCCTTTTAAGCCAACAATCTAGCTCAAACTCATCTCTCTTAGCCAAGGGTACCCCTAAATCTCCAATTGTTTGGGCAGAAAAATTTCATTGCTAACTTTGTGGGACCCTGGAAAACTAACTCATTTATGAGAATCAGGAGGGGTTCTCTTCTGATCTCCAACGATCAATCAGATTATTATTAAAATTCAAAACAGTGCTAAGGGAATATGTGGACATCGACTTGGCTAAATCTTTAAGTTACTAAGGAAGTAAAAAGGACTGGAAGTTCAAATTTGGTGTTTAGCATTTTTTGAAATTCTTGGCTTTCTAATTACGATGGAATTACTAATTCCATTGTGTACGTATCAGTATTCTGTAAATATAACCCTATCACAGCTGCTGAAGGACAATGCGAAGGAGATTCCAATTCATGACAAAATGACACAAAGTACACACACACACACACACACACACGCACGCATGCACATTATTCCAAGGTCTCAGGTTATTCTGAACTCCTGTTTTAGCTGATTTGAGCCAACCATGTTATTTAGAAGCAACCAGAGACTAAAATCCAATGTAAGGTGCGTAATAATTGATTTATTGGGTCAACCTGAAAAGTTTAGAAGTTTAATTAAGGGACTCAGCAGGGAGGGCCAGGGTTCTCACTTTGTAAACCTCCTCATCCATGCAAGGGGAGGGCACTGAGATGATGTAAGTGTTATACCCACCCTGGGTGAGAGTGGTAGCCTGCTTACAAAATGAAGGAGGAAAGAGGCTTGCTCTTCTCCTCCTCTTCTGCTCTTGTTGCCTTGCTGTCTTGCCTCGGTGCCGTGCCACCCTGCCTTGGAGCCAGCTGATCGTGGACTAAAACATCTACAAACTATGAGCTAAATAAAACTTTCCTTCCTTAATTTTTTTATGTTGGGTATTTTGTCCTAGCAATGAAAGAAAAGTAACCAAGACAACGTGTTTAATTTTCTCTGTCAGAGAGGTGGGAGAGAATCTGCTTATAACCTTTCCATGCCATGCTGCATCTGAAGATATCCTGTGACCTTTTCAACTGAGTCGGAATGCTGGTCCCTTACCCCTTACTTTCATGAGTCTCTATAGCTGGGCTAGTATAGACTAGGTAGCTGGACTGGACACTGTTGCATTAGTGTTTTCAATTAACTTCCTTGTTGGATAGTGGAAAACAGCCATGATGCTAGCAGGGTATTAAGATTGCTTAGACCTTTGAGTTCCAGGCCTCTGGGGAGAGCACACAGGGTGTCTCTCGTGTGCTTCAATAACTCACACTGGCCTGCACATATTAACCTGCCTGGACTTCTTTTACTGGTAATTAGAGCAAAGTCTATAATCCTTTGGCCTTAGGCACATTTAAAAAAAAAAGTCTTGAACAGAGGTGATGCCTAGTTGAGGCCATAGCTAGGAACCATGCTTTTTCTTCTTCCTCTTCATTGCCAGCTCTCTAACCCCAGGTTTCTGACTTCTGATTCATCCTGCTCTTTTCATTCAGCAGCTCCACAGTTTATCTCCTTTCTGATTCTCTGGGGCTGACTTTCAACTCAGCTCTTGTCCCCACTGCTCCCCTCTGTTCTGAAGTCTCCTCTGACCTCCAGTGAAGATGCCGTATAGCATCTGTTCCAGAGCCCGGGCCTCATGAAAGATTTGGGTTGAATCATCAAGGCCTGAAATGGTACTATGGTCATCTTCCAATGCAATGCTAGACCAGTGACAGTGATAAAGGCCTGAGTTGTTAAATGAGGCAAGCTGGTTCTGATTTTGAACAATTTTGGGTTGGAGGGGTAGTTATTCAGTCCTGTTGCCTCTGGGTTCTAATTTACAAAATTGGGATAACAACACAGAGTTCACAGGGCTCATATAAAAATTAATGAGATGATATACCCCAAGTGACAGGCAAATGCCACACAATAAGTAGAAATCCCTCTTCTTGTTACTAATGTTTTACCATCAGTTTCCAAACTGGTAGCTGAGCAATGATTTCAGATTATAAGCCAAACTACTGCCAACTACAGGGCACACAACTACTTTATGAAGTAACAACCTTCTTCTGTTGCCCAGAAACTTATAATACTACATCAAATCTAGTATCTGTTCCAGAACTCAGCAAGCCAGTGTTAGGAACCAAGGAAATGCATGCAGTCTCTCAGCTCCAGGGAATCCACCATAAGTGCACTTTTTCTTTCTACTAAGTCCCTGATAAAAATGTTGAACAAGCCAGGATAAGGTAAGAGCCCACAGAAGCTGTCTTCTGGATTGCTGTAACAATATGACAGCTCCACCTTCTCTATTTCTGACTGTTCTTTTTTTTTTTTTAACCCCACTACAGAGCCCTGGTTCCCAAACTTCCTGTTCAGCTGTGGTCAGGCTCCTTCTTAGGGTAAATTTGCATGTTCACCCCAATTCACTAGAATGTTTTACATCTTCTTCCCCACCCAAAGAACACACACACATACCTGGAGAACCAGGTAAATGCCACCTCCTCTGTGAAGTCCCAACTCACACAGGTACAGTGGTCACTTCTTCCTGGTCCCCTCACAGTATACATGGGACCTTTCTGTGCTCTCTTCAGCAGCACGTACACTAAAATTGAAAGATTAGCTTGGCCCCTGTGCAAGGATGACACGGGACCTTTCTTCCTGATCATTTTGATCTGTGCAGGTTGTGTGCTACCCATGCAATGTTTTAATGTACATTATGTCCAGGGTGGTACATTTCCAGAAAGTATCTTTCTCTCTAAGGCAATATGATTCTCTTGATCACTTTTTTATACAATAAAATTAAAATGTTTCCTTTCATGATAACTTTCTAATTTGGTTTTATCAGCATTGTTTTCATTGGGGTTAATATATTTTACAGTATTAGGATAACTGGATGGTCGTATGGAAGAAAAAGATAGTGATCCATCCCTCACACCATACATCAGGATCAATTTTGAATGAGTCACAGATGAATCTGTAGAAAATGCAATCATACAAATATTAGAAGAAAACACAGATTTCTGTATAACCTGAAAATAGATAAGAAAAGACTGATACTTTTGTGGCTTACATTTTTAAAAAGCAACTTTTGCATAGATAAAAAAGATATCAGAGGTAAAATCAAAAGACAAGAAAGAAATTGGGAGAAAAAATTTGCACTTTATATGAAAGACAAGGTTTTACCAGCCTAATGTGTAGCAATTCTAAAAATAGAGAAAAGACTAACACCCTTATAGGAAAGTGGGCCAAAGTTATGAACAGCTCACAGAAAAAAGAAATGTAAATGGCATTAATCACAAGAAAAGCTTTTCAACCAAGTTCTTAAGACGGGAAATGCAAATGAAAAGTACTCTGAAAGTCACTTCTCATCTGTGAGGCTGGCAAAAATTTCAAATATTCCACAACCTACTGTGTTGGTACAGCTGTAAGGAAACTGACAGCTTTATCATTTCTGGTGGAATAAACAATACCTGTCTGGTGGATATTGGGTGATGTTGGATGGTATTTAGGAATCTATTTCAAAGATAACAGGTAAAAATATGAAAAACACATGTAAGGATTTAATTATAGCACTATCCCCTTTAAAAGAAAAGGACTGAGGAATACCTTACTACAGAATGATTATATATATATATATATATATATATTCAAAAGAAATAAGGAAATAAAAATGTGTATAGTTAAGCACCATTTATCTAAGAGAGGGGAGATATTATTAAATACACATTTCTCTGTATTTTTCAAGTGTAAAGTAAAAGGAACAAAATTAAATGTTTACATTAATGGTAGTGAGGTAATAGGATGAAGAGAAACCGTGATAGAAGATGGACTTTCTGAATATACCATATTTTATAGATTTGATTTTTGGATTATATGGATATTTGCATAATTTAAAAAATTATATTGAAAACTCAAGAGCAAAATTAAATACATGAATCCATTTATTAGTTTAATAGAAGTGCTACAAAGAAAGGAATCTCTCTAGAAATCTTTAAGGCATCGTGATTTGACTGTACATCTCTCGCAGGGATGACCTAAAAATGAGGGATGCTGAAAACAAAAAATTGGAATTGTTAGGGCCAGGGATTTAGCTCAGTGACGTAAGCACCTGCTTGGCAAGTGTGAGGTGGTGAATTCGATCCCTGGTACCAAAAAAAAAAAAAAAAAAAAGAGAGAGAGAGAGAGAAATTGTTTTCAGTTATTGTGTTTTGGTAACAGAGTTGTTATTAGTATTGTAAAACAGTTGTGGCCAACCTGGGGAATAAAACACAGAAGTAATTTTGTAGTTGTCCTTAAGAGCCAAAAATTTTAGCATGGAAGAAGAGAAATACACAAAGATGTAAGATTGATGAGGCTGAGTAAAACCCTGTAGTTCTAAGTATGAACCAGAAAGAGAAGTAGAAAATCTTACTTTTTTTCTTTACAAAAATAATACTAATTTCTACTTCTCACTATGATACAATTCTAGAAACTTGGAATCAATCAAGTAGCAATGAACACTCTGGGGCCCAGTTTGTGGTTTTTCTCCTCAAAATACTGCTCCTTGCTGAAGCTGTGCTGGGAAATAGCTAACCACAGGTCTGGAACAGGAAATGTGTGAGGATTGCTGGTTTCTGCAAAGAGCCAGAAGGACTCAGGAACCAATGTCAATGGGTTTCCAATGGGCAAACAGGGAAAATTTGCAAGTAGAGAAGGGTATTAAGTATAATGAACTGAAATATACCAAATACATTTAAATCCATAAGCTCATGAGATTGTAAAACTTATTGGTCTCCTTTGGAAGATGATAGAGAATCAATTCATCTTTTTGGAAGCTGTTACAGAAAGAACTATTTATTCTAATTTCTCCGAATGAACTTTGTTGTACTTCTGGGTGACCAAAGAATGGATTTTTGTAAATGGCTCTTTATAAAAATGATTCCAACTAGTAAGTGAGAAAGAAAAAATAAATGCATCACTATTTTTGACCTCTTGTGAATTATTAAATTGAAGCAAAAATCCACAATGTTGGCTAGAATCAGAAATGAAGAAATAAGTAGACATTGTGTGCCTTGTTATAGAAGTACAAAAATACTGTCTATAAGATTGTGCTCATTCAAAATTGAACCCAAATACCTAGATTTAACTACCAGTTTAGAAGAGATAAACAGAACAGAAGGACATGTTGAATAACATCAGAGAAATGCAGTCATGAAAATCTAGAGTGTTCAAGAATCTGCAGGAGAGAGAGAGAGAGTTGCAAGATATATTAACTAATCAAATCATGATTTGAGCAAAAAAATGAGAAAATTAGTGAAGTTTAAAGAAAATTAGTGAAGTTTAAACAGTCATTGAGTATTTGATGGCATTATGAAAATAGTACTCTAACCATATTTGTTGCTTTTTTAAAGTATCACGATCTAGTTTGCACGCACACTATCTTGAGGAAACAATGTGCTGTCGGGCATTTGCGCTAAAATAATCAGAATTAGGAGAAGATTGGGTAAGAGTAGAATTAAAACCAAGCTGGGCTTGAGCTGACAATTCTGAAATTAGTTGATGAGTACAGAGATTTATTACACTATTGCATTTTTATATATACTTGAAATTGCCCCTAACAAAATATTTTCTAGAGTCCTTCTTTTGATAAAGTATCTGAGTGTGGCTCACAGTTCCCTAAATACTATACTAATTGTTTTAGAAGACAGTTGAATTCAAGTTCTAAAATTCAACTTCTTTTATGAGGGACTTTATCACATGTAATTCTTGGAATTATGGAATGTGAAAGGTGTCATGCATGACCTGTCCCTGTTCTCTGGAAGCTAAGACATGTGTGCAGAATCTAGATTTAGCTAACTGTGTGTGTCACTCAGAATTTTAAATCTTAGTGAATGTCACCAAGACCCAAGCAGAGATGTCCAGGGTCCAGTTGCAGGACCCTAAGCATAGCAATTCAGAGAAGTCAGTAATTTGTAAATATGTCCAAATGGTTGCCCAACAAAGTTTTGCCTGGTAGAATCAACATCTTGTTTTCTGCATTATCCTCTAAACAGCTCAATCTAGTCCAGACTCATTCACAGCTGAGGCAAGAAAAAAGCATGTCTCTTTCATCTTGTTCATGACTGCTTAGTCCTGGCAGTAGGGTCAGAGATGTTCCCTAAATAGCCTGCTAATATCACATGGTGTTGGATGTGTTCCTGCTGTGTAACTCTCCTCATTCTTGCTTGTTTTCTGAATCTGCTTCTACAGACCTCTTTATTTTTTAAGATACCCAACAGCCTTCCTATAAATCCCTTTTGTCTTTTAGTTAACCTGAGTCAGTTTTCTTTGTGTACAACATAGATCCCTGAGTGATATTTGAATAAAAAGTTTAGCAGAACCGTAATACCTATAAATTAAGGCATACTTTAAAAATAAAACACCATATGGATGGTAGTATATTTATGCAACATACACATTTACATGTATAATAAGTATGATAATGTTTCATATAAAACATTTTATAGTTTATAAAGTGCTTAAATTACTTTCCATCTATTTCTTGTTAAAAATAATAATTATGATAATGGTAAGTATGAATTAACTTTTCTGGTCAACATAAATATTTTTAATCATATAGCACTATTAAGATAATAAACTCTGGTTTGCTTATAGCATTTGATTCCCATATGCACAAATAGGATAAGTGTAGTGAAAGAATTTTGCAAACACTGATGAAAGGCACTGCCCTTCTTTCATTGATGATGAATTTAGCAGGAACCAAGGGGATTTTCCGATACCTGGCAACTCTGCAACTTATGAAGTCTACTACAACTGTGTTCACGCCTTCGCTGTTCCCTTCATCACATATACTCTGTGGAACTGGCATTTTTATGGGCCATGTGTAGGTACTAGCTTCTTCATGGCTAAGAAGTAAGATTTAAGAAAGGGGAAAAAAACTAGAAGAGCAGGCTAACAACAAGACCTCATGGGTGAAGAGTGGTCACCTTCCAAGGTATTAGAATATCTCCAATGCAAATCTCTGCTTCCTTTATTAAGATGTTAAATAAGGTAATCCAGATAAGGATAAAACAATTCTTTGCTGTCTCCAAGGTCAAAAAGTGGAGCTAGTCAGCTAGACCTCCTCTTGTCCTAGATGTTACTAAACTATGTGAGGAGTTCTCCCACAGTGAGGGATTCCATGCCGAGCCGGGCCTTCTGATGAAGTTAGGAAAGAGCAATTCAATGAGGCAGGCTGGAACTGCGGAATAAAGGATAAATTCAACAATTTAACCTTAAGAACAGGAAATAAAAAGTTATCCAAAAGGATGAGAAAACTATTTAAGAGTAGTCATAATAGCAGACGATATTCTAAAGAGGCAAATGATAGCTAACATTCCAAGGCAGAGGCCCTAAGATGCCATAAGGAACCCTAATAGGTAAAGCTCCAGGTGAGTGACTTGCAGATATGCCCATGTGGCTGTCCAACAGGGAGTTCTGTCTACTAGACTCTTCTCTGTGGCACATTCCAAACTGTCTAATCCATTCTAGAAGAACCCTCATTCAACCTCAAGATGCATAGGGAGTCACTTTCATCTGGCTGCCTGCTCCGGACCTCTGGACATTACTGGTAGGGCACAGGCTGCATCTCTAGTGTTCTTTCATTCCCCTTCTTATGTCTTTCCATTACAAAACGATGTAGACCACCATTATTTGTATTAAAGAATTTAATTGCAAGGAATAATAAGCAGATTAGGTTTCCAAATCAAGTTCTCCACATCAGTTCTATATAACTGATGAATTGCTGATTTCAGTAAAGGAAACTTGGCAAACTTTAAATTTTGCAAAGAAATTTTTAGATATATGTAGAACCTTACAAGTCACTGAACAAGGCAGTGACTTGAAAGTACAATTTATGGCTTTCCTTATGACTCGGGAATCTTGAGATCACCAGAAATTGTGCTGTGAACCCTGAGTGTTTAGCTTTAAAAGAAATAGACCAGACTGCTATGTTGTTGACACGTTATCTTCTCTGTATTTTCAGTTCAAGTAATTTCCACACATTTGAAATACTTTGTTTCTTCAAAACTTGGCAGTGCTTAATGGCAAAATCATCTGGTCTTAGTTTTTCATTTGTGAGAATATTTTACTTTATAACGTCAATTTATTTAATGGATCAGGATATTTTGAGGTTTTTATTTTTTCCTGGGTCAGTTTTCATAAGCTACATTTTCCCACAAATTTATTTTTTTAATTAAAATTTTCTAATTTTGGCAAAAACTTGTTCATAAATTTCTCTTAATTTTTTAGACTGTCTTAGCAGTATCAGTGTTCCTTCTTTCATCTCTAATATTTCTGTTTCTGTCTCTGTCCTTTTCTTTCTATTGCTAAATATCTATGTTTGATTATTCTTTCCAAAGAATCAAGTTTTACATTTATTGAACCTTTCTATAGGTATGTGTGTATATTCTATTACATTAATTTTGTTTTTCAATAGTTTCGGTGTCTAGTAAAAATACACTTTATTACTGGTGTATCTTTCTAACTACTTAGAATTGTATACTTATTAACTTTCAGTTTTTCTTTCTAATAAGGGAATGACATGTTAAATAATTTCTTTTAGGTGTAATTTTAGCTATATTTCACATAAATGTGAAATATATGAAATATGTAAAATGTGAAATATGTAATATGTAATATGAAGCATATCTATTATGACTTGGCTCAAAATATATCCAAACTTTTAGTGTCTTTGTGGGAGGCAACTGGAGTGACTCCCCTTGAATGCAGAACAATTGCTGCAACTTTAATTATATGGAGACTCACTTCCTTATACTGCTATGTACAAAGCTGACTCAGGATATTTACTTCTCTCTTCAACTGGTTCTAAGCATTGCAAAAAAGACTAGCTGAGGTACTGGTTTGCAATCTCTAAAGCCATCAGACAGTCTCCAGTTTCCTTGCATAGTGATCTCTGTAAAAGATATGAGCACGGGGATAGTAAGACCATCAGCTCCAGGAATGTCCACTGGGTATGAGCCTCAAGGTAAAGAGGCTAAGACTCCCCAGGGCACAAAAATTTACATATAAGAAATTGAAGCAACAGCCTCCTAAAACAATTCAGTTGCTACCTTAATTGAATCATGCAAACTGATCCTTCTGCATATCCTCATCTCTGCATTTTGCAGAGGTGCTTTTCTCCCTACCTGGCCAGCCAGCTCAAGTTGCTCCCATAGTTCCCGCCATCCTCACTGTCACTCATTTCTGAGCCACCCTCCTTCTTCACAAGATAGTAAATTCTGGGAGAGGCCTAGGATCAGGGCCTTTGTCCTCACATCCTCATGCGGATTGGATATAGGACCCCTTGGCTGCCCTTAACTTGCAATATGTCTTGGTGTCTTTACTCTTGACACGGGTTGCATTGGTGGTGGTAGACTGGAATTAACTTGCTGGGATTCCAATAGCATCTCAATGAAATTGTAAATATAACTTTTTGGATTGTGAGGAAGACTACAAAAGGGATTACACTATTTGGATGACTGTACACAATATTTGGGATTACAATAGTTTTCTCTTTTTGATCTATGATTTAGAAGTATTTCACACATCTTCCATATTTACCAAAACACGTCTTGTGCCTATAATTTTTGGTTATGGGTTTCTTAATTCTACTGTGATCAGAGAATGTGCTGCATATGGCACTTGGAATTTCCCTTAATATTTGTTGCAGCTTGCTCTATGAGCCAGTGTAAGGTCAAGTTTTATAAATATTCCATGACTTCTTGGAAAAAAAACCTGTTTTCAGATGTTGTTAGGTGATAAGTTCTACATATGCTTATCAGATTCAAGCTAAATTGTGTTGGTCTATCAATTACTTGGGAGAGATTTAATAAAAGCCTTTACAATGTAAATACAGCTACCAGTGTCTTTTAATTCTTTCCAGTTTTACTTTATACTAACTAAAGTTGTATGGTTAAATGCATACAATTTCATAATTATTATATATTCTCGATGAATTGCACATTTATCACCTTTTAAGTTTCTCTATGCTAAAGCAGATTTTAATTGTATTTCTTTCCTAAATTTAATATAACAACTTGCTTTTGATTGGCATCTGCCCACTCAAACTTTTTCTATACTTTTGGATTTTAATCTCTCTGAATTATTACTCAGATATGTACCTTATAAATAGTCTATAGTTAATCTTAAAAATTTAAAATCTATCCTAAAATTATTTATCTTTTAATTTAGTACACTTAGATTTACTGATACATTTGGATTTGTTCTCTCCTCATAGCCTGTTCTATGTTCTATTTCTTTTTCTCTTATCATTTTTATGCTTTACTTTTCCTCAACTACTTTGGAAGTTGTATTTCTTGTATCTGTGATTTTCATGGCTTCTACAGAAATTTTAACTTGCCTGACAAATGTTTTGCATTCTTTCTATCCTCACTAACAACACAGGCATTTTAAAACACCCTAAGTCTAGTCACTCCCTCACAGTTCCTATGCTACTCTCATCATGAATGGAACGTTAATAACCTACCACGTATTACTCTTGTGTTATTTCCTATTGATATTTCTTTGGGTTTAGCCATACACTGTTTTTAGAAAATTTTTTCTCTATCTCAGATTTCTACCTGGGATCATTTTCCTTAGACCTGAAGTATATCTTTTATAACTTATTTAATGACAACCTGTGCCTTGGTCACTTTCTTGTTGCTGGGACCCAATACTTGACGCAATGTAAAGGAGGAGAAATTCAACTTGGCTTAGATTTTTCAGTTCACGGTCAGCTGGTTCCAAGGCAGAAACAGGCTGGCACAGTGGCCTAGTGGTGGAAAAACTGCTTATGTCATGGGGGTTGGGAAGCAAAGAGAGAAGGAGAAGCCAGGGAGGGAGACATAACTCTCCAGGTTACACTGTCAGTGACCTGCCTCTTCCTACAGACCATACCTCCCACATACCCCAATAGCAAGTCAGTCACTTCCCAAAGCCCCAGTGGTGAACTCATGAGGCCTGTGGGAGACATTCCTGATAGAAATTTTAACAGCCCACCAGGCTGTTATCAGGCAAGGTCTTATGGTATTTTGTGTGTCTGAAGATGACTTTCTTTCACCCTGGCTTTTGAAGGAAGAGTATTACTACTGGGTATACATATATAGGTTAGCAATTGCATCCTATCAGCATAATCAAGGTACTATTTCACACTCTCCTGAATTCTGTTGCTGCTGTTGAAAAGCCAGCTGTTATTCAACTTGTCCCTGATTTTTAGGTAGTCCATCCTTTTTTTCTAAACTGGTCTAAGATTTTCTTTTTGTCCTCTGTATCCTGGAGTTCTACTGTCTGATATGTCTAAGTGTGGATGCCTTCATGTGCATTTTGTTTTGGATAGGCTGGCTTCCTAAATTTGAGGATTGGTACTCTATTTAGGAAACTTTTAATCCATTATCTATTCAAAAATTGTTTTTCACCTGAGCTCCTCTTTTTACCATTTCCATTTGGAATTTTGAGACACTGTGTTAAACTCCCTCTATCCTACATGTCTCTCAACCTTTTTTTTTTCTTTTCACTTCTTTTCCTTCTTTCAGGTCTTTCTGGGGTGATTTTGGATAATTTCTTTAGATTTATTTTCTAACTTACTATATCTAATTGTTTTCAGTCTTTTTTAATTCATATTTCTAATTCTCTCTCTCATTACTCAAATATGTTGTTCAACATGCTTTATATCCTGTTGTGATTGATTCAATACTCAAATACTTTGTAGATCAAATTTGACTCTCTATTGCTTTTGCAGTTTTCTCAGGGTACTCTCTCTCTCTCTCTCTCTCTCTCTCTCTCACTCTTGTTTCTATTATGACCTTTTAAAAACTGAACTCATATTCTTTGGAACTCTAGCTGTGAAAAGTTTAGTGGGCTGGTTACAGGGGTCTTTCTCCAGAGAGGAAATTTATTCTTTATATGGAGAAAATAAACCTTTGGGGTCCAGCTTTGTAGGAAGTGAAGCTCAGTTTCTAGAAAGTTGAGAAAATGGCAACTTCAATATCACCAAGTTCTTTAAATACAGTAGAAGCACCTGCACTAAGTATTTGATCTCTGTATTCATTTCTTTCATAAGTTAGAACAAACTACCACCAACCAGGCTGCTAACTCAGCAGAAATGCATCCTCTGACAGTGGTGGAAACCAGAAGTCTAAAAACCAGGCATGCTGCTGGCAGGACCATCTTCCCTCCAAAGTCTCAAGGAGAGCTACCTTCATCACTTCATCTAGCTTCTTAGGTATGCATAAAGCATTATAACTCTGTCTTCTAGCTCCATATTCACATGGTCTTCTCTCCACGTCTATCTGCATCCAAATTTTCCTCTTCTTATAAGGGCACCAGTCATACTGGGTTGAACCCAACTTAACCCAATTAACTTCATCTTAACCTGCCTGCCTCTGCAAAGACCCTATTTCCAAATTAGGTCATAATCTCTGCTAAAAGATGGTAAGACTTCAACATATTTGGGGGAACTCAATTCAACCTATCTTTGGATTAAATCCATTGTCTTTTACACATTGCATGACCTTGAGAACATATGTTTTCAGTTTTCTCAATGAAAACAAAGGGAAATATTATAATAACATCCATCATTATAGTGTTTTGTGGATGAATAATATAAGTAAAATGTCCAGCACAAATCCCAGCACAGAATGGCCTCTCAATAACAGTGTAAATGACTCTGTCTCCATCTTCTAAAATAGAGAAGGACTTTGAATAAGTGGTTCTGTATGGAAGGATAATCATTTTATAGACGAGATAACCGAGGCACTGAGATACTGGTTCATGATACATGAAAGAAAAGCACTAATAAACTAATAACCACTCAAACGAGGGCACCTGTTTGGGAGATGTCAAGCAGCTCTGCAGCCCTTGCAGGGGGAACAGAAATCAGGTTAACTGTTCCCATCTAATGTATGCTCAGTTCTGCCAGCCAACGGGGCTGGGTCCTGCTTTAAAAGCCACTTTTACTTGAACTCTAGGGACACTTCATCTCCAGCAAGCAGGAGGAAAGAGATGCAAACGAAAAAGCCAGACAATATTTTATGCAATATCTTAAACCCTGAATACAAAGCCACCCAAAGATATTTTAACACATATTAGCCTCACAAAGCCCCACATTCCAGCATAGCTTTATAGTTTAAGGAAGGAAAAGCCAGAAATCACCACCACTCTGTGACTGACTCACACACACATTGGAAGCAGACTTCATAAATCGAATTCTTTTCTCCATTCCTGGACATATTTACCCAGGGAACACAAGAGGTGGTGCTACCTGCTCAGCCAAATCCTGACAGCAGCTCCTGGTGAAACATATTGCATTTGGGGGCAAGCATTTATCCAGGAGCAGTGTTAAAATGAGACAGTGAGCACTCCAGCAGTGAATCAATGACCAGTGGAGAGAGAGCTGGAAAACTGCGAGTGATTATGCAGGCGCTGTCCTCCATGAATATATTAGCCCCTGATGAGCCCATGCATTTTCCCTGCCTCCAAAGCAATTTCTTGAAGTTCTAGTGAATACAGGTGATGGAAAGTATTTTCTAAGCTAAGATTCAGACAGATCATTCCTGCTGCCTGTTCTCAAAGCCCTGGTATTAAGCCTGGGGACACACCAGGTCCTACACAGCACCTGTCAGGTCCCACTCACTCAGGCCAAAAGGGCAAAAGTGGGATCATTATTGGAACCAGCCACGTGGTTTAGGAGGTCTGCTTGGGAGGATAAGCAGGCTGGTAGGAGGAGAAAATCGCAGATGAGAGCCATAGACAGCAGAAGGTCTTCTTCAAAGATTGGGCAGCCTATAGTGTGTGGGTGCCAGGCTGTTAATGATCTGCATGGGGAAGACAGTGGGAGCTATCCATCGTCACATTCCTGCCTGACACCAGGGCACCTAATGGTTGCTTAGAAGGAAGGGAGGGGTGTGTTCAGGGTTTATTTCTTTAAGAGCAGGGATGAGGAGCACAAAGCCGAAGACATGGTTCTACAGGGTGAAAAACAAAACAGTTCCTTTCACAGAGTTAGCCGTGAACCTGGGGCAGGATATGTAGTGACCTCAGAAAAAGGTGTGAGGAAGTAACAGGCCTGGGGCTCTGGCTTGCACTAAGTGTGGTCAGAAACCAGCATGGAGCAAGCCTGGCTGCATTTTGTTGTCTACACCACATGAGTTTATTTCCCTGTAGCTGTCTCTTGACTCTATCTTTGCAAAAATTCTGTGAGCCACTGTGGAAGAGATGGAGAGTATTCAAACGAGGGGAAAGTGATTCTGGGGAGCACTGCTGTCTGCTACCCCTTGATGCTAACTGTCTCACCTGACACACACCTTTGGCCACCCTGATGAGCTTATGTTGGTTTTAATAAAGATGCTGTTCCCTTGAGTTGTCAGCTTGTCTCCCCTCCTCCCCCCACCAGCAAGCAGGTTCCAAAGTCCTCTTCCTCCTCCAGGTTCACGAAGCTCTACCCCGAGTCCCCTGCCTTGTGGATCACACATGTGGATCTGGGTCGAGGATTCAGAATTATACTGTGACCCTTGGCTTTAAGCCCCTTTCTTCACCTCCAGAGTGATTTACTCCTGCGGGAGCTAAGTTTGCCCATCTGTGAGGAACCCTACTCACCCTGATCCCGAGCTCAACATTCTCGCCTCCATAGACCTCCATGCCTTCGTCTAGCAGGCCGATCTCCTGGAAATACTGGCGGTCCACGATGAAGCAGCCAATGAGGGCAGGACTCCTGCAGGGAGGGGCGAGATGGGCTAATGGTGAGCATATGGGTGTCTCCTGGGATCCCTTTGGGGAGTAAGAGCTTCCTACCAGAGGATATGCTAAAGCCTGTGCGGGTTTCCTCAGAGTGGCCCTGGTCTGTTCTTACCCAGTTATTAGGGCAGCAGGTAGACAGCTCCTAATTCCCAGGCCAGCCTCATTCCCAGAAGGGCTTGTGTGTGCCCTAATCCAGAGGAAGTACTCATCCTGCTGACTAGACTGATTGTCTGTATTTCTTGCTGCCTTGACCTTGACCTCTAAGCTGCACAGCCTGGCTATTTCTGCCTGAGCACCCATGCCATCTTGCCCACCTTCCTCAACTGGGGTTCTTTGTAACAACTTGTGTCTGCTTAGATAGAGTAGCTGGGAGAAGGTGGTAAAGAGCTTTGGATAGCATGGCAAATAATTGTAGATTTATCTGTAGATAGAGGAGTATTCGTAAAGTATGACAAGTGTGCAGGACAGTGGTGTGAATAGACCTCTTTAAAAACTTACTGTGGGAACTGAGGTGCTGAGGAATCAGTACAGGTGTGGGAGGAAGTTGCTCTCAGAAAAAAGCAGTATTCCTGCTGGGAAAATGCTCTTTGCTATCTTGGGGAAACTGAGGCGACAGGGGATGTGTCCCACAGACCAAAGTGCTTAGGTAGACACCCAGGTTTGGCATCAACAGCTTTCTTCCTTTATAGCTCTGTGCCTTTGGAGACACCCAGCAAAATCAGCAGGAGCGCATGGGGCTGCTTCTGCCAATAGCAAATGACTTTGAATTGTTCTACTGCATACTGCTACTCTTTCTAGCTCTTGCCTGGCATTTCATCAACCCATGGCTGAAGGATTTGGTGGGGGAAGGTTAAAAAAAGGAGAAATGAAGAATCTTTAATGATGAAAAACTGTCAATCACATGCAAATGCACCTCCCTTTGAAATTGGAAACTCATCACTATAGAGAAAAGGCTATTTTGCATGCTATTTTCCAGGAGAATGCTGATGCAGGAGGCTTCTCAACATACTGGCACCCTGGGGTCACTGCCTCTTATTGCTTTCAAGTCACCCCACTTTATTCTAAATTACTTCACCCTCACATATCACATGAGTGTGGTTAACCCATGTTCCTAAAGCAAGCTGAGAGTCAGCTCTATTGGAGGACCCTGGACTCAGGCCTTTGAAATGAGCATGATGGGAATAACCCCACTTGTGGCTGTGTGTCTTTGAGAAAAGATCCCCTGCCTTTGTGAGCACCTAAATCCACAGAAGACAGGATCAGCTATAGCCCCACAGGGACTCAATCACAAAAGGTAAAGCTAAAGAAAGCCTCTGGGAAATAACATTTAAAAAGATGCACTTGCTTATTGAATAAGCCCAGAGGGCTGGTTAGGGCATTAAGTGGATTGATCAGCCTGAAATTATTACTGATTTATGCCCTCTGTCGTTCCTGAAAGGCTTTAGAAGTATCTCATAAGAAAATGTGAAACACATTGAAAAACATGAATTATGTCTGGAAATATCTAAAAATTACATCAAATTGAGTGCCAGGTAGAAGGGATGTGGAAATTGAGGTTTTCTTTCATGGCTTTTACATACTCTGGAAAATAACTGGTATCAAAAGAACATTTAAAAAGATACACTTGCTTATCAAATAATCCCAGAGGATCCTTTTTTGAAGTACAAGATGGTCCATCAGAGTAGGACTCACAAATATAGCTCTGAGCTTCTTGGTGGCCAAGGTGAAAATGAATATATACAGTCTCAGAAATGAAACGTACAGTTCTTATGTGAAAATATACTGAGTGGTTCCTTGAGGTTAGCAAGGTTTTCTTTGACAGGCAGTTGATTTGAAAGATATTTATCATGTGGGTCTTCTTCAAGGGATCCATTGGGGACCTAGTGAACAACCACCTCAAAGATATTTCTTTAGAATCCAGCAGAGGATATCACTGGACTCTTTCTATAGCTTATACCATATGTAGGCAAAACACTACAGCTCCAAAGAAAACAGAACAAGGGCTCTGCAGGGCTGTTATTTAGGAACAAAAAATGTTCTTTCAAAACTTTTTCACAAGTGTAATTTTTCTCAGTAAATTTTCTGATAAAAATTGAGCAATGGGAAATTTGAGTTGGAGGTGACATCCTCTAGCAAGATCATGTTATGAAGATTGCTGGGTAAAAGCAATTTGACGCATCTAGAGATGAGTAGAACAGAAACAGGTAATATCAATACAGTCTTCTGGAAGAACACCCATTGCAGGTGGCATATTTCCCTCTAATATTTCCCTTGAATTTAGTTGATTGAGGTGCAGAAATGGGCCACATTGGTTCTGAGCTCAAATGTGGTCAACTAGACGGACGATGACCAGCCGGAGCATGGCCGACCTGAGTGTATCCTGTCTTTTCTCAGTCCTGCTCTCTGCATCTTACAAAACAGAAGACACTGTGAGTTGTCACTAGGTTATACAAAAGACTCAATGAGACTAAGTGCATCAAAGACCCTCATTTGTAGGAGGCTCCCAGAAATATTCAGTAACACCAGTGGCATAGACCTCACAGACTACTATGGTTTGGATATTGTTTGGGTTGTGTCACCTAGATTCATGAACCAAAAGCTTGGTCCTCAGTATAACAATATTGAAAAGTGGTAGAGTTTTAGAGGCAAGGCCTCGTAGAAAGTGATTAGATCCTGGGACACTATGCCCAGAAGGGATTAACGCATGTCCTGCAGGATCAGATTAGTTTGTGAGGGAGAAGGTGGCCATAAAGCAAGGCACTCAAATACTTGACCCTTTGTGCATGTGGCTCTTTCCTCTCCTGCTCTTGCCATGAGATGCCATCTGCTCTGTTATAATGTATTCAGAAGGCCTCTGTCAGAAGCTGACTAGGGAGGTTACCTGATGTTAGACTTTCATCTTCTAATCCTCCGAGCTAAATAAACATTTTTCTTTCTAAATAAATTATATCTCCTTGGGTATTTTGTTACGCAAACAAAGACAGACTTAGGCAAGTAGCAGAGGTAACCACAGTAAAGTTAAGCTGGTTCTGTTGCATTGTGGTTGAAACATGAGTATTTTTTTTTTTTTTACTGCTGGCAAAGAAAAATGTGATCTTAGGTAATAATCACCTACTTTCAATTACATTTTTCATAATCTTTCTCTCTTGTGCAATACAAAGCAACATCAGCTTTTAATCTCCTCTTTCATTCCAGGAACTGCCTCCTAGGGCATCTTCCGGTGCTGTTTGTGTGTTTAAGAGTCAAAGAGCACAGGCACCCACTGGTGATCAACACAGATAGAAACAAGGCTGGTGGGGACAGCCATGCAGGAGTCCTGACCTATAAAAGCAGAGGCTGCACAGGGGAGTAACTGAGGGGTCCAGGAAGACAGCGGATAAGGCAGGAGGACTTGAGATCTTTGAAGTGCAGTTTGATGCCACTTTTGTTTGAGTCCTATAGGATAAAACTCAAGCAGCATCAAGGAACACACGTCTGTGGGTCTGGTCTGGCCTCTCCATCTCTCTACCTCATTACTTGGTGCTGCTGGCTTCCATTTCTCCCTTTAGTCCCTGTGAACCTGTTCCATGACCATGCATTTCACATATGGGTGTCCATTCCCAACCTATCCATCTCCTACTAAAAATGAGCACCAATGCTAAGGTGTGAAGAATTTCCCATTTCCTGACTTGCCATCTATTTCATCTGCAGGGTAAAATAATTTTCCCCTCTAATTATGTTGTCTTTCTTCACTAGAATCCCGGGCTTTTGGGGCTGGGAATCAAATCTTACAGCTGACACCCAGTGGCATCCCTGGGTGCTGTGTCCAAAGGAGGCTGTGAGAGGCTTCTGAGTACCATGTTGGCTCCTCTAAAAAGTATGTTTGGAGGCTAAGGTGGTGACTGAAGATCACGCTGAATTCCTTCCTCCTTTTCCTCTACCCTGCCATCCTTGGAGTTTGGAAAATAAGTTCTGGGCAGGAAGGGGAGCCCTGTGTGGAGGCCAAGGCTGAGAGATCCACAGGCAAGGATACTGTACCTGATTGGGGCAGTGGAGTTTTCCAGCTTCCACCACGCCTTGGGCGGATTTAAGTAGCGGCACCACAGCTCCCAGTCAAAGCCCTGGGCGGCCAGTGGGTACTCTTCTATCTCAAAGTTGTCATATTTAATGTTATCAAAGGACGGTGAGATGATCCGCTTCCTGTTCTCCTTTATGCGGGTGAGTACAGGTTCAGCCCTGTGCAGAAGGGAAGGAGAGAGGGGTTGACTGCTTTTAAGGTAGACAACAGCCAGATTAATACCTCTTGAAGGTCCATTACCAGCAGAAGGAGGAAAGAGCACTTGGTCATTGCCAGTGAGAGGCACACTACCTCCCTTACTTTGAGGACTTCTGGGTTGGTAGGGAGCCTGGTCACTCCTCCAGCATGTCCAGAGCTGGGCTAAGGGGCCCTTGTCAACCTGTTTGCTCTCTCTTTCTCCTTACACAACAAAAATCAACACATAAAAAAGAAGGAAAAAAAAAAAAAGAAGAAGGAAGAGATTTGAGGCTCCAGAGGAAGCTTCCAACCTAGGATTTGATTTTGCTAAAATTCAGTACTTCAACCAGTAGGGAAAGACAGAGCAGAGAGGCAGAGTACAATTCCAAATATCTAAGTGAACGAGGTACCTCCAGGGAGCCAGGAGGCCCCTTTGGGCACCACGCAAGGAATGTGTTTACAGACAGGAATGAGAAGCTTTTCATTAATAATACATTTTCTGCATAATTGTTTATTCAAATCAGCTTGAAATAATAAGTGTCCCTCTTCTACTCTGGTCATAAATCCAATGAAAATGCCTTTTAAATAGTCACAAATGGCAAGCAGGGACTTCAGCTATAAAAAATGGCTGTGTTGCTGCCTGAATATGGCCCTGTGATGCTGGAATCCAGGTTGGTTATATGTGCATCCTGCTGCCCTGCAACTCTTCCTGCCAAAGTGCCCTCCTCGCCCAGAAATAGAGGCCAGCACCATGGAGCCACGAGGGAGCAGAGTCCACAGCCATGAGGCCCAAGAGAGAAAGGGAGGGAAGCTATTGTCCAGCTGTGCAGTCATCCCTGGCACCTGTGCCTCTCACGACCAGGCAAAGCCACACACAGGGTGGGGCACTGTATCCTGGGCCTGCAGAGACATCATTGTCACATGCCTTATTACTTCCGGTCACAGAGGTCTTTGTCAGTTCCCTTACTCTGCTCAGCTCTAGCAGCCCTGGCCAGAGAGGAAGGAAGATTGCTGAGATTGGTTTCACTGGCAGGTGGAATCTGAGACTATACGCTCCCTCTGGCCTGGCATTTTCATGAGCCCAGGTAAGATCAAGTCACATCAGGATCACATCTGTCCCAGCTCTGCCATCTCAGGTGTTGGAGCTCTGACCTTAGCTTGCAGAAACTCTCTGCTTTGGCATTAGTGTGTACACCTCTTCCTGGTCTCGAACTCTGGAAGACCATGTGCCTGATGTCACATACCCTTAGGTGCCACTTGTCGATCTGTCAACCATTAGCCCTCCGATCCTGTCGTTTGGGTTCCTCATTCCCACATTTCACCCGTCCCTAGAATTCTCTTCTAACAAGCTTTATGCCCTCAAGTCAAAGCTCCTAGACAGCCATGGGACTCCTGCTACCCCTCTTCCCAGGCACTTACCAGCCCACATTGAACTCCACGTGGGCATCAAAGAGTGCCACCACAGGGGCAGTGGCTGCACGCCAGCCACTGACTCTGGAGCGGATGAGGCCTTCCTGCTTGCTGTGACGCACGACTTTGATGAATCCTGGCTTCTGGCTGTTCACCTTGTCCACGTACTCTGTCAGCTTCTCCTTCAGCTCTTCTGTCAGGGAGAAAACAAGCCTCAGCGTACGGGGGGCAGGGGCAGAGGGGCATTTTACATGAGCTGACTCCTTAGAGAGGCTAGAAAGCCCCCCACCCCACTCCCTTGGTCTCCTTGGGTTCCCAGAAAGCCAGCACGGCAAAGCTTCAAAGGAAAAACCAAGGAGGAGAACACTCTTTATACTTCTCACAGGTGGACAGCAGGAGCAGGTGCTATTGGGCTGTTGCCAGCAGTCCCTGAGCCTGGACTCAGACCATAGTGCCTCAGCTTTATCTCAACTGTCATGGTCCTCAGCAGCAGCACTGAACCCTCAGCATGTGACAGCGTGGCGACTGTGTTCATCATGGCAACCTGGATGAGGGCCTAGACACCTCATGGTTGGTTGGGTAGAATTTAAAGGTAGTTTTGCACGAATGACTCAATCATCAACCCCAGGAGACCTTAAGAAATGTGCTGAAGTCCATAAGAAATGTGTTGAAATCCAGTGTGTGTATGTGTGTGTGTGTGTATGTTACTTGAGATCAAATCCAGGGCCTTTGCACTGAGCTATGAAAGATGGGGTCTCTCTAAGTCATTAAGTTGCCCTTCTCAGGCTGGTCTTGAGCTCACAACTCTCCTGCCTCAGCCTTCCAAAATGTTGGGACTATAGGCATATGCCATCATGCTTGGTTCGAGTCTGTTATTAATTGGGTCACTTCAATGACTATATGTTCTTCTTCTGATCTTCAAATGCCAGGACCCCTGGCTTCCATTCACTAATTCAGGGAGATTTATTTTAGGTTTACAGAGAATAGATCAAGTCTGTCTTCTATAGAATCACCCCTTAGAGTTTTGAGGACCCTTTGTAAGTCCTTGTTAAGGATGTCTCTAGGTCAAGCATCTTTAGTTACTTCTTACACTCCCTTATAACTCATGATTTCAAATCCTTTCAGCAACTTAACTTTTTCTTTGAATGTTAGTTTTTCTTGAATGCTTTTAAATTATGTACCGGGCCATGTTGGACCTCGGGGCACTGGGAAAACAGGCAGCCGCCAGCATGCTGCTCGGGTAAGTGGCTGTGGCCTGGCAAGCCGCGGCCACCCCAGGACGAGAACCACATCAGCGTTTCCTGAGATCCATGATGCGCCATGTTGGACCTTGGGGCGCATCATGTTCACCCCTCTGGTGGGCGGCTGTGAGCCTACCGGTGTGTGGGCTAAGAATCAAGCATCCACCCTCCCCACGCCCCCACCCCTGCCCCTAGCAAGTGAGAGCGGGCGATCTGAGCATGTCTTGCAAGTTTGATTATATGCGATATAGCAAATAAGGGGGATTTTCTTCTATCATCTTTTTGAGGGCAAATATTTTTTCTCTCTTTTGCTCTGTTTTGATCACTGGTATTGCTCTATTCAATATTCTGTTCTTGTAATTTCGGTATTTCCTTCGATATTGCTCTGCCTGATTGAAGGAACAACTATTGTGAAGAAAACCAGATGTACTATTGTGCCTATTGCTGTTGTCCCGGTGGCCTGCTGTGAGGTCCTGCACCAGTTTCACTGCACTGCCTTAGTTGGCTATGTCCTGTCTTGTTCTGCTGTATTTTACTACCTTCAAAATAAAATAAATAAATAAAATAAAAAATAATAATAAATAAGAAAAAAGTTTTAAAAAAGTAAGTAACAACAACAAAACAGATCAGCAAGGTACTGAGCAACCTGAAACATGATATAACTAAACAGATAATGGACTTAAAAAGCAAAATGAGCAAAAGCAGGTGCTCTAAAGGATATAACTGCATGTGTATTTAAGGGTGTAGGAATGATAATTATGTTGCTAAGTTTTTGTTGGATCAGAGAACAGAGCTTTTGCAGCCTCACTGTTTGAATGTCCACTGTGTATGCTTTGATTTTGTAACTTAAACAACTACATCTAGGAAGACAATATGTAATGTATCAACTAGTGATTTCTTACTGTTCATTTTTTTTTGAAATTCTGTATTGTTTTTACCCTTTTTTCCTGTTTTGCTTTATCTTTCCCCTCTCTTTAAATAAAATTTATTAAAAAACTGTAAAAAAAAATAAATGATGTACCGGCAGTTGACTTAATATGCTTGATGTAAACTGTGCTACACAGAATAGCAGGAACTTCCTTAACCTAGAATCTATGCTCTTATCAATACAGTTTAAGGTTCCATCAACTCTGCCTTCTTTCGACTCAAATTAAGCTTGCTAGAATCATATACAAGTTCTTCGTACACGGTGCTACTAAGTCAGGCCTTCTTTCCATGTGTTCAGGGATGCACAAGTATGTGAGCACACACATGTGTACAACATGTACATGTACACTCTGTGGGCCAAAATGTAAGATCACACTTTCATTCTTATTTAGCTCAATCTTTGCAAAAATTCACATCACTTTTCTGGATGTCAAAATGTTCTTGTCTCCTGATTCTGTTAGTCAACATCTTTGTTATCTAATCCTATCAAATTTCCAGCTCTGCAAATGAGAATATATGGCCTTGATTGTCATTCATGTCATCCTTTTAAACAATGTGACCATTGTCCTATGTAAGGACCAGGTGTTCTCAGTCCAGCTTGGAGAAAACTCAGCTGACTTCTGGACATGCCATGTGTCTCACATCAGTCTGTATGAAAATAACCTTGTGATCTCCACTGGCCACATTCTCACAAGAATCTGGGCTGGAAAGTCACACAATTCAACATGCTCTGTGTGCCCAAATCTTCAAGCATTGTCTCCAGGAAGCTTCCTAAGGCACTGACTGCTTCATCACTTCAGATGTTCATCCCTTTTATACTCACCTTGAAATTCTAAATAGAGTGGGTAAAGCCTGGTAGTTGGGTTCTTACTGTGACAGTGGAGTGGCAAGTGCACAGAGCTTGGAGAGGGGAGTAGGCTAGTGCCAAATGCCCCGACAAATAGCCCTTCCCTCCTACCCCAGGAGACCACACCTGACTTTCCTCTCTCCCTCCTCATCATTCACGTGAAATTACTGCCCATGGAGGAGGTGGCCACTGTTTTTAAAGTATCAGTGAGAACAAATGATCCTCCCTGAATTATCATCCTTGGGTGGTCACCTCACACATCAAGTCTGACTGGACCTTGTCACACAGGATGCAGCAGGAGGGGTACAGTGTAAGCTCCAGGGCTTGGGATGCTTGGTACCTTTGGTCTTCAATCTCTGGCTGCCCTAAGCAGGGAAGCCTGAGCCAGCCTCCCTGAAGATGTGAGGTCCAGGAGTTTCTAGTGATTTAGGCCACTAACAGATACCTGGAAGAGCCCTACTGATACCATGACACCATGTAGAATGGAGACTAATGGATGAGCTGCCCAGAGACCCCAGCCCTTACTGCAGGCTTCTGTGGCAATCAATGGATGCCATTCCAAGTCCCTGACATCTGGGATGACGTGGACACTGTTTTATACAATAGCGTCTGTGGTTCTGGTATGGCGCTGGGGTTAAAATAAGACTGATGTACAACAAATTAAGTTGTATGCAGAAGAGCCAACTTTGAAGCAAGATATAAAAGGTTTAGCTGCTTGTAAAGTCGCTATTTTTTGTACCTCTGGCCCCTATTAACAGTGACCTAGAATAAAGGTTTAGGTGAGCTAGCAAATGGGAAAGTCTGCTGCTAGTCAGCTGCACTTAATGTGCTATCGATTAGAAGAGGAATTCCCTTAGCCCCAACCAAGTGCTAGAGAGAGAGAGACAGAGAGAGAGAGAGAGAGAGAGAGAGAGAGAGAGAGACAGAGACAGAGACAGAGACAGAGACAGAGAGAGAGAGATGCTGGCTCAGTCTTTGCAAAGTATCTTTGCCTAATTAGATTTTCATGCTTTCCTTCAACCTGTGTAAATTGTTAAAGTTAAGAAGATCTGTCTTGAAAGTATTTCTGCATTTGCAGAAAGCCTATATATACACATATACATATATATCTCCATCCTGTTAAGCTCTTTTATATTTAAAACACCTCTTGGAATTAGCTCCAAGACATGGGAAGAACTTGTCTCTTTTTTCTTATACCACAAGCTCGTAACTGGTCATAGTTACCTTCTTGCCAAGGCTGGGAGGAAGCTCAAAGAGAAATGTAATGACTAATCATAAGCATTCAATAAACATTTTTGTTTCCCTATGCTAAGGGTTTCATTTTCAGGATCTGATTTAAGAGAATGATTGTCTTTTACCTTTTTTCCGCTATGTAAGCTGTCTTTAATGACTTTTTATAGAAATAATGTTTAATAAAGTGTCATAGACGGGCAGGTCGGGAGCATAGTTGTGGAAAGGTGGGTAGCTCTAGCCTGGCTGTTTCAGTATGAAGAGAAGGGAGGAGGTAGGGAGTCTGCTCTTTGTGACGGTGCCAGGTTTGGAGTCCACTGGGAATTGTGACAGCCAATGCTGACAAAGAAACACAATTTGCACCCTGCATGGGGCCATGTTCTCCTGCTCCTGTAGCTCCTCCAGGCCTCTCCTGCCATCCACCAATCCCTGCTCTGCTGACACTGAGAGACTTCTGTAAGGCAATGCTCCCAGAAGTAGTGCTGATGAGACACCTTGCATTTTAGGAGGGTGCAGGCCACGCTCCACATCCCCCGGTAAGTGTACCCCTGGGGCCAGCTGCATGCAGGCTAGGGCTCCAGGAAAGAGATCACCCTTCTAGTCAAATAGAGCCCTTCCCCCCATAGCCAAGCCCTGCACTGCTCCCCTGTGAAGCAGTGGCTCCACTGCCCGGGGGAGCAGAATCAAGTGAAGCAGGAGAGGTGGCACCTGTGCTGTGAATCTGATTTAAACACTTAACGGTACACTCTGATCTCCTCTATAAAGGAAATGAAAGGGTTAGGGGTTGGTGCTTGAGAGGGCTTTGTGGTTTGGAAGGCAGCTACATAGGCATTTTGCAAAACACCTTGCCCAGCCTCACTGTGGAAACCCAGGCCAGCACTTTGCCTTTCCTCGTGGGAAGGAAGCACGGCACTCATTCTTTCGTTCATTTGTTGATTTACAAACATCGAGACCTTAAGGCGTACTAGGTACAATCTAGCTGCTGTGGCTACAGTTGCCAACAAGACAGTAAGCAAATTACCAAGTGTTTGTATCCCCCTAAATGCATGTGCTGCCACCCTAACATCCGCTGTGATGCCATCAGGGGACGGGGCCTGTGAGAGAGAATTAGGTCTCAGTCTTGTTTGTGCTGCTGCAACAGATAGCACACACTGGGTAATTTCTAAAGAACAGAGATGTGTGTCATTGTAGAGTCTGGGAAGGCTAAGATCAAGGTGCCAGCACCTGGAGACTTCTCATGGAAGGACATGGAAGGGCAGGCTGGCTGAGCACTGTGTGACTTCTCATTCATAAGAGAGCAAACCCTCATGGCCTGATCACCTCTAAAAGGCCTGGTTCTTGTACTTTAACATTAGCCACATCTGGATTTTGAAGGGGACACCTTCAAACAGTGGAAGCCCTCATTAATGGGATTAAGACTCTTATAAGAGGGATCCCAAAGAAAGGGCCCTCTTTCTACCACGTGAGGATTCAAGGAGAAGTGGGTAACTGTAACCTGGAAGACGGCCCTCACCAGACTGCATGCATGCTCACACCCTCATCTCAAACTTCTGGCCTCCAGAACTGGGAGAAACAAATGTGCCTGTTGGTTATAAGCCACTAAAGCGGCCCCAACTGACTAAGACATAGTCCTCAGAGAAATTTCCTTCTAGATGTTTAGAAAAACATGTTGGCGAAGAGGAAGAGCAAACAGGAAGTGCATGGCATCCTCATCTATAGGACTAATCCTCCATCAATTAGGGAGGGATAGAAGTTGGGGAGTGAACACCTTATGCATGGGTTAAATTGAATTTGCCAAAATTCACACATGGAACTCCTAACTCCAATATCACTGAATGTTATCTACTTGGAAATAACTGTAGGTTTAATTTTTCAAGACAAGGTGTATGAGGCAGTGGTGGTGTTCCACAAACAGGAGAGAGTTGGATACAGATATACACAGAGAGAGGACACTGTGTAAAGATGAAGGCTGAGATTGGGGTGATGTTTTCAACATACCATGGAACAGTGTAGATGGCAGCATACATGCCAGAGGTAGGAGAGGGCAAGGAGCAGATTCTGCGTCACAGGCCTGCTATCTTAACTCTAGACTCCCAGTCTCCAGCACTGTGAGGCCCTGTCTGTTGTCTAAGCCAGCCAGAAAATAAAGACATCTAGCTTCCTCAGGCCTCAGCTGGGAGTAGGCTGAGACAGGCTCAGCAAGTCATCTGGTGGAGGTGGTCCTCCCCAGGATCACAGAGCCATTGATGCTCATGGTATCAGCTTTCTTTTTGCTGCCTCCAGGCTCCATGGGCTCACTACTGTTTCCTGGGGTCATCCACCAGATAAGTGACTTGGCCCTATGTCCTGCCTCAGGCTCTGCTTCTGGAAGAACCAAACCAAGACAGAATGATGTACTGGAGTAGTCTAAACATTTTGTATTGTATATTATTTCAGGTTTAATCCTTTCAGCAGCCCTGTGTAACAGCTACTGTGATCATTTTATTTTGCACACAAGGAAATAAAGGCACCATGTGACTCACATAGTAAGTGGTGAAGACAGGATTTAAATCCAAGGATTCTGTCTCCAGACTCCATACTTTTCACTTCTGGAATCCAAAAAGCCTGATTAGGAACTAGCTCATTAAAAACACAGGTTCTGGGGTATCACCTCATGAAGAGAATGATTTTGGTAGATATTGGGTAGAACTAGAGAATCTGAATTTTACACAAACTCCATATTATATTCTGACAGGAAGCCATGCTTATGTACAATGAGTAAAAAAAGGGCCTTCTCTGGAATATGCATGGGTTCAGCCTTCAAGAGGAAGAATCAAAACTCACTCTGAAAAAGGTTCCCCATTACCTGCACAGATGGTTTTTCTTATTATCCCAAATCTTTTGATTTCATTTTGCTGCATATCTTTTACTTTTTAGCTGTGTTTCATTCCTTTTCATGTTCATTGTGTCATTGTGTCAGTTGCTGTGACAAAATACCTGAGAAAATTCACTTAAAGGTATAAAAGTTATTTTGGCTCATAGTTTCAGAGATTTTGGTCCATGGTTAATTCAGTCTATTGTGGGTGGGTGGCAAGGTAGAACATCACGGTCTGGTGAAGTAAAGCTACTCACCTCATGGCAGCTGAGAAGCAAAGTTGGAGGGGGGCCCAGAACCCTAATATCCCCTTCAAGTGTATGTCCCCTGTGACCCAACTTCCTTCCACTAGTCCTCACCTGCTGAAGAGTCTAGCACCTCCCAATACTGCCACAGGTTGGTGACCAAGCCCTTAGTATCTGGATCTTTGGGGACATTTAAGATCCAAACTGTAACAGTTATCTTTGGGTCTGTTCCCTACAGATGTTTTTGATTATCCTCTAGTTCCCTAGCTACCTCATGCATAGACCACTGCACTTTGTCTTCCTGTGGTCACTGCTCCTCCCTAGCTCAATACTTTTCTCCAAACCCCAGCCTGGTTTATGGCTTGGTCACCCCTCCCTCTAGCTGCCTGGGAAAAATGATGAACACCTCACTCACCCCTACTGAGAAGTGCTAATAATTGCTAGTCTCCAATAGCACTAATTTAAAGATTAAAAGCACAGCACATTTCTGTTGATTCCTTTAAGAGTGAACAGTAGCTGGTCTTCCTCAGATCAGAAGATTAACTATCTCTCCTCTAAAGCCATTTAGGGCCATTGAAACACAAAAACTATGTCAACTTACTTTAAAAGAGAGATTATTCCTAAGGATGCAATTTTGTCAAAGCTAGATGATCACTCACAGCACATGGGCAGCTAAAGAAGACAGAAGAGAGATGCCACCCATCCTCATTCAGCCCCACCCTTATTTATAGGGGAGCTCTTGACCCAAGGGGCTGTGCTGAGCTATCAGATGGCAGCTAGGATCCCAGAACAAATTGTCCTGAGCCTAAGCCCCAGGGCAGCCTTGATTCCTACCTCCCTCTCTCCGTAAGATCACTCCAGACAAGCTTTCAAACCCTAGGCAGTTAACAAACGCCTTCCTTGGGTTCATCCTTTTGTCTGCTACACTTAATACTGCACTTCTGTCCAGCTTCTTTAATAGCTGCACTTCTTCAAAGTCAATTGGTGCTGCAGGAGATCTGGAATGGCTGTAAATAGCTCCCCTCACTCAGAAGGCCTGACCTGGTCATTTATATTTAGGACTTAGGCAAAGTCTCCATCAAGGGGCCCTGCAGACAGCTGTGAAGTGTGGCTACCAGATCCAGGCACACAGTGTCATAGTCTTTCTGGGAAGCTGCATTAATTCATTCTCATCAGGTTATGTAAAATCCCAAAATTACCACCTGATAACTCTGCCATGTGTTTCTTGGTCTTCTCTTTGGTATCGCAGTGAGCATTATGACCACCAACATCTACCATGATCAAGTACTCCAAACTTGATTCCCAAAGCCAAGTCCTCAGTACCCACTGACACCTTCTTTGCTACAAAATGGTTTATTCCTAACATCCTGTGTCTTACAACCGAATGGTGCTTTCTGGGAATGGTTGAGGCAGAGGATGTGAAAATGATCCTTAGCAGTTAGGAATGGCATAACAGGTTCTCATCAAAGTCTGTCTGTCTGTCTGTCTGTCTGTCTGTCTGTCTCTCATTAAAACAGCATCACCAAAAACAAAAAGAAAAACAAAAACCTTGATTTCTAACATTTGCCCACATCTAGGTATATCATACTTCCACCACTGCTGGTTTCCAGCTAATCTGAAGCCAGAGCTGTGCAACGTTGGAAACTGTGCAGGATCTATTGGCTTATGATGATCTGAGTCACCCCAGCATGGATTCAGTATTGGTCTGTGGGCAGTTCTCCACTTCCATGTAATGGGCACTGTGTTCAGCACTTTAGACCAATCCATCCTATCCCCTCTTCATTCATTTGGCAATGATATACCATGCATATATGAGGTGCCACACACCTCAAGCTTCGCTCTCCACAACCATCCTGCAATGATATTCACAGCTAATGCTCATTTACTTAAGTGCTGCCTTTTACCAAGTACTGAACCTACTTCCTCTATTACACACTCAACACTCTTAAACAATCCTAATACTCCTCAAGGTAGGGGGTATTACTATCCCTGTTCCATAGACTAAGCAATTTTCAGAGCATTACTCAGGATCAGTACTAGAACTAGAAGCAAACCCAGGTAATGATTTCAGAGACTATTATTTTTTTCAAATGACAAAGGAGGAAAGGATCAAAGATGAGATACCTCAAGTACAACAGTCTGAATTGCACAGCAAAGAAGGGAGGAGCAAAGATTCCAGCTCAGATCTGCCTCCAAGGATTGCTCTTTTTCTCTCTGCTACAGCCTCCTAAGGGAGCAGCACACCTCAGCCTACCTGCAGCTCCTCCTGAGGCCCGGGCTCTGTGGCTCTCTACTCATCCACCCTGAGTAGTTCCGCAAATGAAAACGAGAATAATGGACTAACAAAAATCAGCTGTTCTCACTGATTTAATGACCTTGAAAGAGGGCCAGCTCATCTATATACTCCCTGGGGCTTAGAGGAGGAGACCCCATCAAGTAAAGGTGGGGCAATGGCCCAGACACTGCTCTGAAATTACTTAAAGGACATAAATGACTTCTGCTCTTCCTGTGGTTTTCAGCAGAAACCACAGGATTTATTAACTGTGCCCTGATGGGTGACTGATGCCAGCCTTATGCAGACAGAAGTGGACATGGCTGAGGCTCTGCTAGCTCACAGGCACTGAGTAGGGCCTTCCCCATGAGTTGCCAGGGGGACATGGCCAGAACACCGAGCCTGGTGATACTGGCACACAGCTTCTAACAGCAGGTTACACCCAAGCAGGGAGTAGCTGAGTGGTTACCCCAGAATGCAAAGGGAATTCCGGGAAATTCCAGGAGAGCCTCCTACCTGTATACATGGCACTTCCAAAGGTTCAGTTACCATTGGTGGTTAAGCCAGAGGCCAACTTGAATTTGGGTGCTGACTTCTATTTTTATGCAAGACTTTAAGGATTTAGAGTATTACCCAGCTCAGTAACTTGAACTTAAAATCTCACAGCTGAGAGCTCAACAGTTTATGAACTAAGTTCAAAACTTCAAGATTCTGAGATTCCTAGATTATCAGATAGCAGCACAGACACTAACTCCCATAATACTGAGATTCTTAGTCTAGCATCTGTAAATGCAGACTACTAGCTGCATGCTGTGTGTCCCTTCTCCCTCACTCCCACATCCTGCCAGTTGATGGCCTACAAGGTCAAAGGTCCCAGTCCTTGCTTACTTGAGCCTTCCCTGTAAGACTCTGTGATCATGATCCCAAACACACCAAAGATATTTGTGCTTCAGTGCATTTGCACTAACTGTGGTCTCTTCTGGTTTCACCTGACCCAGTTCAGACTCTTTAGGGAGTCTTCTCTCATTTGCAACTTTCTTTACTGACTAAGGATGAAAGGAGGGAGGAAACTGCTTTCTCCTTGGGACACAGACACAGGGGGCTAGAAACACATGCTCCAGGCCACCAGTGAGGAGCAACTTCAGGCCCTGAGCCCCAGTCTCACCACTGCAATTTCTAGCATCCTTAGGGGAAAGAGGTAAGGCTCTCACAGGCTGTAAGTCAGCCTGTACTTCTGCTCAGGCCATGTGATCAGTGGTCTCAGCATGGCTGACTCAGCACAGGGGACCCTGTGGCTTCACGCACCAATTTCTACCCAGAGTGAGCATGGTTCTTGGCAGATATGGGGGAGTGATGTCCTTTGCCTTGGCTCACAGGGCACCTCCAGGCAGTCTATTCTCAGACAGAAGCATCCGAGTAGGGGCAGGTGGTGAAGCAGAACCCAAGCATTCTGCTCACAGTTGTTCTGTTTTCAATTCTTTATGGAAAGATGCTGAGCTAGTTTTAATAGAGGGAAACTGAGGCTTGGCTTACACTGATTCTTCCTTAGTCTCCTAGCTAACAATGGCAAACCTCACTGCCTGTCCCAGGGGCCAGGACTTCCCATCTTGCTTTTGTCCTTTGCTAGAATGTCACATGCTCTGTACTCTTGAAGGTCAGTGAAGTAACAACAGAAACTGTTATCTTTCTCATGTGCCCTCTTACTGAATACTGGCATTGCTGCTGCATCATTGCTTTCCTGGGACCAGTCAGAGCCAAGCAAGCCATACACTCTCAGCTCACCCCCATGTTGTGTCAACCACAATGTCTGGGTCATTTTGAGACTCATCAGAATGACCTATCTCCTGTGTCCTCACCCAGCTGTTTTATACAATATTAGATATACAATGTTAGAAGCAATATTAAAACCCTCACTTCATAGTTAAGAAAACAGTCTTCACTTCCTCAGTGTCATAACACTGATCCAAATCCCATCTGTCTAACTCCAAGTCCAGCACCAGCATCTGGTCTAGCACACAGCCTTCTCACAGGTCTGGTAGATGCAGCATACTTGCTCCTGGGAGAGTTCTCTTGTTGGCTGAGCAGTTGCACATTGAGCAAATATCACGGAGCTTCTTCTCCCATGCCCTCAGCCTGAGTCAGGGTCTCCTCACTGTTCCCACAGCAAAGCCTTTTAGTGCTCTAGGTTCTGGTAGAGGCTTAAATCCAGCCTTGAGTCCCTGTACAATGGGCTGCTCAGTGAAATTTACAAATTGCTTGAATCTAGTTAAGTCAACAATGGCTCCTAACTATAGAAAAAAGCACTTGTGGAGCCCTTTTTGTTTATCTGTTTAAGGTTAGAGTCCAAGCTAAGAAGCTACCTTTGCCAACATCTGACCTTGAACAGCCAGCATGAGCTTCTTGGCCCTTTCTGCATGTTCCTCTCTTCCTTTGAGGTCACCAAAGACAAAGGCCTGGGCTGTCAAGGTGCTATCAAAATGCCAGACATAGGTGGTCAGTGCAGGTTCAGCCACTGCTGGCCAGTCACCCAGATAAGTGGCAGGAATACTCTCATGAGGAGCTGCCCTCTGAAGCCTGCAAGCTTTGCAGCTAGCACACTACCAGCACATCTTCTTTCCAGGCTTTTCAGCATCAGTGATTTTCTCCAGACCCTTCTATTTCAGGAACATACATCATTTTATCCCTCTTGGGAGATTTGCTTTAGGAAACCCAAGAAATATTACTTCCCTGATAGACACGTCCCCAAATATTAGAAATACTGCTCTCAATCACTTCATTGTTCCTTTTGTGTTCCTCTCACTCTTGCGTTCAAGTGGCAGATATTTACCAAGCTCTCAGCCTGCCACAGGCCTGGTGCTAAACGCTGGAGTTGGGAAGTAAGTCAGATTCCTCTTCTGAAGACACTCACAGTTCAGGGGGAGGAAATAATTAAACCAATAATTTTAGTGCACGGAAATATGTTCTCAAAGTGGTTGTCACAAGGTGCTGTGAAAATGTAGCACAGGAAGGGACAACCTCTACAGAGTGCCAGGGAAGCTTTACAGAATGATTTAGATTTATCGTAAGGAGGTAAATGAGGGAGTTTTTCTGCAGAGGTTAAGAAGGCATAAAAAAATAACCATCTCAGGTAGAAAAGCACAGAATGCATAAAAGCTGGGAGGGATGAGTGTGCAAGAACACACTTGGGAAGTGGCAAGAATGTGAAGGCTATAGCTGAGTGTGAGGCATAGATTAAATGAAAGAGGAGGTTGAGTGATGAGGAAGAATCTTGAAAGATGGTCCAAGAAATATTAGGATGCCTTAAGGAAGCTTTTATTTGGATTATTTCCACATAAAGGACCCGGAGAGACAAATTAAAACACCAGGAAGGACTTTTTATCAATTTGAAACTTTAGAAATCTATTGTAGCATCAGAAGGAACTGTCCCATTCCAGAACACTGATGATAGAAGGTTTGGGTTTTACTTTTTTTCCAACCACAAGTGGCACAAGGTCTCCTTACTGAGCTCCAATTTTTCATTAAGTCTACAGTAGCTGCTAACAAGGGTGTAGGACTACTGCCTAAGACAGCATCTAGACAGGGGCAGCTGGCTCTGGTGCTCTGCCAGGGATCTTGAAGCACCTCCTGACCACATCTTGCCACTGTGATGAGCCTCTCACCTCCCAAGAGCATGATGAATAAGACCAGCCAGATTGCACTGAAACCACTCACAGATCACAGATAGTTTAAGGCCAGTCTGGTCCCGGAGCAGGATCAGACACAGTACACAGAGACTTGCTTGAAAGAGCACTTGGTGCACAGAATCAGGGTCTCTAGCTTCAGAAATCAGGCTTCTTGTCATCTTTCTTGAATCACTCACTAGGCAGAAGTGTGGAGGACACAGGACCAGACTAGCCCCCTCGACAAGGTTCAGCCCTCACCCATTAACCCGAGTCTGGTGAGGTTCTGCAGTCAGAGTGCTGGATATGGCTGGGCTCCCAGTGTCTCTAGGGAAGAAATGCAAAGCTGGCTTCACAACAGAGCTAGAGGTAAAAGCGTGGCAATTCATAGTGAAGTGAGTGGCAGAGGCCACAGCCCCAGGGGAAGCAGAAGGAAGGGAAGGAGATGCGGGAATGAGCCTGTCTTGGTGTGTTGTGTGGCAGAGGCTGGGCCAGGTGCTTCATCTGAACCAGCTCATTCAGTCTTCACAATGATCTCATGACATGGGGAAACTGAGGCCCACAGATGGTAAAGAAGCCAAGGAGGCAACTTTAGGAATCTTTAGAAGGGAGCACTAGATCTTCCTGCAAATGCCAGTGGGATGTGTGGCCAAGATATGTGGTCATCATATCTGAGGGGAAAGAAAATGAACCAAAAAATAGTAAGAGGGTATCGCTTTGCAGAGTACTGGAAATGACACAAAGATAAGGGAAAAGGAAGGAGACAGGGAGGAACAGCAGAAAGGACATCAGGTGGCTACACTGATGGGAGAAATTGGACCAGTTCTGGGTGGAGGAAGTTCTGAAACCTTGGGAAACAGGAGGGAAATGCTAGGTCTTCTGTGGGGACAACTCACTGTCATAAGCAGATATGTGTGTCAACCTGCTCCAAAGAGAATTCCAGCACTGTGGAACAAGGACAGGAGTTGAGCACTGCTGTAGGGACCTTGTCAGGTAGTGGGGGAAGGGCTGCTATTCACAACTCACTCACCCCCCCCCGACACACACACAAAGTGTTGATCTGTACAAAGCTGAACAACCTAATGTTCCAAGCTTTGAAGTCTGGACAGGAAACTGAGGAACCCAGATAGCAGAACAGCATTTTTCCCTTTCCCTCTGAAAGAAGAAAGAGTAGGCAGGACCCCAGCTGGGCTGTGGGTGGTGTTCTCCAGGAGGCTTTGGCTTTCCTGATTCTGCCCTGGGAGTCATAAAGCAGATCAAGATGTGCAAGAATTCAAGAGGGCAGGCAGAGGGAGTTTGCTGAGAGCTTAAGTGAAGCCACCAACTGGGAGAAAAGGAATACGTGGAGCAGTGGCACGATGGAGAAGGAATTCACATGTGGGAATGACCCAGGAGTCAGATGAACAAACCTTGGAGGTGAGGACTGAAAACCAAACTTCCCAGGAGTCTACACAGCAACAGTCTATGCAGGTAATCAGAGAAGAGAACTCATGGATGGAAGCCAAGTAGGAGAAAATTTGCGCATAGGACTTCAGTCTGTGAAAACAGTGCTGTTGGGGGTCAGTGGGCTCCGTTCCTGCCTGGCACTGCCTAACACAAGCTTGGAAGTGCTTGGTGAAACCAAAGGAGGAGAAAAACATTAAGGAGAGCTCTGAATTTCTAATCTGTAGCTGGTTCTCTGGTCAGAGAGGCTGAGGGCAGCTATTTCTGACCCAGATGGCAGCCAGCATGTGGGCAGGGTCTTGGCTACCCAAGTGCCAAAGGGTGGCTTCTATTCCCTTTAAAGCAAGGCATTTGACAACTGGCTGGGTTACAGTTTCCTCTCCCAGTGGCTGCAGGGAAGGATGCTCTATTCTTGGTGTCTCTTGGAAATCTCTGAGTATCTGATAAAACCTACAAGCCCAGTCCTGTGGGAAAAAATGCATACATCTCAGGCACATACATAAATATAGACACCCTTTTGCCTATTTTAGAGTCCCCTAAGACCACTCATGTTTCTTCTAGGTCTCTGCAGGCTCTATTTAAAACTCTGCTCTTCTGGCCTTGTCAACTCCTGTCAACCATGAAGAAGTGACTGATGAAGTGAAGAGTTGGAAATGCACACATACGTTTTTACTGTGTGTGTGTGTGTGTGTGTGTGTGTGTGTGTGCGTGTGTGTGTCTAGGGAGAGGTATGCACAGAGCCCAGGTGTGGTAGACAGATTCTGGAGCAGATGACAAAAGAGGGTTATGATTTCATGAATTTTAGGCTTTGACAGGAGGCCTGTGGTACTCAGACGCTGCCTGTGTAACCAGTGAGGACCCAAAACAGAAAGAAAAGGGGGAAGGGACTCAGAAAGAGAACCAGAAGGACTCTCCAGGAACTCCTGTTTTTAAAAGGTCACACAGAATAAGCTGACAGGAGATTTAAAATAGCCCTTGATTGGGCTTCGTGAGAGCTGAGTGAAGACCATGGGTGGGCAGGGACCTCCGACGGGGGCCGATGGCATAATGTGTGAAATGCTGGACAGAAACCACAACTCTTTAGCTTCCCTTCTTCACCCACCCCAGGCCTGGGAGAATAGTGCTCAACCGGAAGGGAAGAGGAAAGCAATTAACATTTATTAAATAACTACTAGGTTCCCACAGTGAAGTGTTCCACACATTATAGGCATTATTTAATCTTCAAAACAACCCTGAGAGGAGCTATTGGTATTTGGGCTTTACAGATGAGAAAGCTGAGGTGTCAAGCAATGTGTGAGGCTGCATACTTAACAAGTAGCAGAGGCTGGATTCAAACCTGGATATGTTCTCCCAGGTGTGCTCCATCTGTGCCCACTGTACTTGCTCTCTAAATCTCAAAAATCACAGCATGGCTCCCTGGACAGCAGGCTGAAGTGGAAGAAGAGATAAAACCAGCTTGCAAGCCAGCACTGAGCACTTCCTAAGCACTTTTCATAAACAATTTTAATTATTGCTCATAACAAATTTACAAGGAAGGTGCTTTTATGCCCTTTCTTTTAAAGGTGAGAAAACCAAAGTACTTGAAGGTCTCAGGGAGAGTCTCCAGCTTATAAATGGCAGAACCAGGATTTGAACACAGGCAGTGGGCCTTCAGCCCTTGGCAGTTAACTGGCCGGCTGAAAATGAGCATGCACAAAGTGTCTGCAACCTCAAGCATCGCCAGTCTGCCCAGTTACAACCAGAGCACCAAAATCTACTGTGGGTCATATCACTGAACGAATATATAGAACACAGTTGTTTTAACTCATCCAAAGGAAAAGGATTATTCACACTAAGATGATGAGATTTAACATAAGCACAGGCAAGATTTCTTAAGAAAGGGAGAAAAAATGTCTGAAGCATCTGAAAAACAGTATTTGCAAAGATGCTGAAAATGGCCAGAGTGAGTGATGCTGAAGGAGCCCTGGCATCAGGATGAGCTGAAGCAGGAGGCAGGGAGACACCAACTCTGAAGAAAGGCCCTGCTGTAGACTGAATGCTTGGATCCACCAAATTCATATGTGGGAAACCTATCCCTTAATGTGTTGGTAATGAGACAGAGGGCTTTGGGCTGTCATGAATCTAGAGCTGTCATGAGCGAGATAATGCCCAGAGTCACAAGGACGCTTGCTTCCTCTCCCTTTTGAAGATACACTGAGATATCACTCTGAAACCAGGAACAGGGCCCTGCCCAGAGTGGGCCATACAGGCACCCTGAGCTCAGCCTGCCAACCTTCAGAAATGAGAAAAATCCATGCCTGGTACTTCAGCTGCTCAGTCTCAGCATTGTGTTATAGCAGCCCAAAATAGGACAGGCCAAAGAGTCAACCGTGAGAGGTCCTTCTTCATGGAAAGAGCAAGAAGTAAGGCTGGAAAGGGGTGAATTTTGAGCATCCACATCACAAAATAGTGGTTCTAAGGTTTTTTTTTTTATCAGAACAAGTCAGTGAATAGATTATGTTTCTTTCCTAATCAATCTTACTAGGACCTCAGACCAGGGGCACATGTATATAATAGTAATAGTAATAATAATAAAAATAGTAAACAGTAACAATTAAAAACTTTGAGGGTCACTGTAATATAATGGTTACATGAACAGATTTCTGGAGTCACATTAGCAGGGTTCAAATCCCATTTCCCACTTTCTGGTGTGTGAACTCAGGTAGTTTGCTCTGCCTCACTGAGTATATACTCTAAGTCATAAAATGAGAATAATGGAAAACCATAACAGAAAATGTCCACCCTCCATCAGTATAATTCAGTTTCTTAGTTACCCAGGTAACTAACTACCTTAGTTACCCTGTTCCATTTGCTTCTATCTCTTAGAAACGGATGGTCATTGTGATGTGTAGCTGGCCACTATGATGCACATTGTACAAACCAATCCCCAACCTGCAAGCCATTCTGCCTCTGTATGTCCTGCTTGCTAATCCCATGTAAGCCCTAGACCACCAGACATTGAGGCCTGATATTTTGGGAATTATACTGATCAGTGTTCACTGATGTAATTAAATTTGTCTCCAAATCTTAGGTATTGTTTTGGTGTTTCTGCTTGCCATTGCATCTAGTACATTGGCCAGGAAGTCTGACTGTGCTGATCTCTTTGGTCACCAACTGTGGCCCTTATTGATGAAACAAGGACCTCTTCAGGTCCTGATGGAAAGGCATACCCTCAAGATTTTTTGAGTCCCCCCAGAGGTCTGAAGGAGGATTCCTGGATCCATTTGAGCAGCTCACATCATATCAAAGGGAGGAAGGCACAATCTGTTTGTCTGTCTGCCTGCTTGCCTGATTCTGGTAAGACTCACTAGGGTACCCCATTTTGTCTGCCAGTCCTGCCTTAGTTTGAGCAGAAGAACTTGATCAACTCTTGTTGGTTAAGGCCACCCTCAAGGGAAGGGAGATTGAAATGTTTAACCTATGAGTGCCTGCTAAATGATTGTGTGAGTGAGTAGAATAGACAGTATAAGCAATAAGCTTCTCTGTGCACTAAGGCTGGAAAGCACTGGTCATGGTGGCTGACTGGGCCCTCACCCATGGTTCCATGGCAATTGACATATGGCATGATGAAGGTCTTACACCCTCCTTAGCTAAGTGCTGCCTAAATCCCCATGAGGGGCATGGCCAGGTGGGCATCTGAATGGTCTCTCTCTGAAAGGCACCCATACTTTGTCTGCTGTGCAATCATTCAAAGACATACCACATACACCATAGGGAGATAAAAATGGATGCAAGCCAGAGTAAACCTATGGTCCTTGATTTTTAGAAAACTACAAAAGAGGATTTTCTGAAATTAGAGAGTTAAAAATGAAACCAAACTGCTAAAAAAAAAAGGCCCATTCTTCCAGAGAATTCTGCCTTGGCACCCTCATTGGCTGCCACAGTTGCTGCCAACACCTATAGCTTCACTCTCCACTCCCAATGCATCTATTTCCAGCCAGTTGAACTGGTTCCAGCTAGGCATTGCCTATATTCAGCCACAGAGGCCCTCCCCTCAAAACTTCTGCTTTACAGCCAAGCCTAACTTGGTCAGATGGTGTCATCTAATGCCCATCTGAGATGACTGTCAGCAATTCCTTCTGAGTTCCACATTTTGACTGAGGAAAAATTGGACTGTCAACCCTGGCAACTGAGTTTCCATGACTTTTCCCAAAGGTTTCCCTGTCTCAAAACCTAAAATCAGTCAAGCACTTCTGAAAGACATCAAAAAGGTGAGCAAAAAGCCCATCAGACACTGTTTCCCAGAAACCTGATAAAAGAAAAGCAACTGATGTTTGCTAGAAAATCCAGTCTGATAGATGACCATGCCTTTGGCTCTAAGTTATAAGGACTATGAACACTAAATAAATAAATAAATAAATAAATTCCCATTTAGATTAAAAAAAAAACTTTCAAAAGCTTCAACTTGGATTAGCTGACAACTGTTTCATCAGTCTGTTGGGCTCCCACTAGGCCAGACTGAGCTCTACAGCTGGGCCACCAGGAGCCCATAGTATCATCATGGGGCAACTAGGACTCTTGCCTCTTACCCCTTCTGCCAGGCACAAACTTGCAGCCTGGGAGAATATCTCAGATGTAAACCAGTCTCCATACCATTTTGGTGAAGAGACCTCCTCTTCAAGTTAGAAGTGGCCATCTCTTTTGCACCAAGCTAGTCAGTCTCCCTTGTGTTTAACCCCGAACTTTCAACTCTGACTGTTCCTCAAGAAGAAGAAAATGCCTGCATCATCCTGAGACAAATAACTGCTATCCTGAAACTCTGAAAACTCTTCTCCCAGAGGTATAAACTAAGTACTCACCTCTGGGTCTGTCCATCAACTATGCCACCTTACCATGACCCCCATTGTTGCTGGATGTCAAGGGAAGCACAAACATGTATCCAGCGACAAGTCAGCCTGATAGACTAATCAATCATCTTGGAAAATATCTCCATGCCATCAACAATGTAGCCATCATCTTACATTCTGCAGTTCCCAATCCACTGACAATGGGTTGGGAATTCTACCACTATTTTCAGAAAGGTTTGCCAACAGATTTGGCTGCTCTGAGACAGCCTGTTTCTCTATCCCTTCCAGTTCCACAATTCTGTCACTCTCTCCTGGGCCCTGAGATTGGGCCATCGACCACTTGCCTCTGATTGTGAAACTCCACCCTGGGGCAACCCCCACCTGCATTGAACAGCATTCCATGCCACAAGAGATTGGCTAGCAATTCAACTACACATCCAGAGGTTTCAAAATCATGAAATGTTTATAGACTGTCAAACTGCTGAGATACACCTCTCCTTCCCACAGAGCCAGTTCAAGATCTCCAAGCTGCCGGTGTTGCTGTGACATCCCTCTGTATATGCTGCCTCAGTTTTCTACCACCCATAGCATGCTGGTATGCCTGCCTGGACCTAAAAAAATGCCTTCCTTTGCCTTCAGTTGTCTCCTGTCAGCCAGCCCCTCCTCGTGAAGACCCCAGTTCTGGACTCAAAGGTTAACTGACATGCACTCAGTCTCCCAAAGGTTCAAAAACTTGTTTATCCTCTTTGGAGAAGATCACTGCACTTCTAATTGATGACACACAAGCTTCCTGCTGGAAAGGCACAGAAGTTTTGCTACAATATCTAGCAGAACTGATTACAACAACAAAAACAAAAACTCCACAAATTTTCTTGGATCTTCTGGCTTCCATAAAGTCTGGATTCTTGAGTTCACAAAAACAATGATGTTTATTCAGACTGTCAGCACGACTGGGAGCACCCAGTGGGCTACCTGTGCAAATACTTGGATCTAGTCCCTACAGGCTGCCTCCCCACTTTGCCTCCATGCTCTAACGCCACTGTCCTGATCAAGAAAGCTGACAAGCTCACTTTGGACCAAGATCTAGTTGTCCAGGTGCCATATGCTGTACTATGCTGAACAGTTCTAAAAAATGGATGCCTGACAGATGCTGAATACACCCTGTTTATGGATGAAAGTAACTCTGTTAGGAAAATGACAGGTTAAATATGCTATGGTCACCTTGGACAAAACTATTTTGGCCAGAAGTCTTCTTCAGGGATGATCTGCATGGCAAACTGTTTCTTGCTGCTGTTTGGAAACCTGCCACCGACAACTCAAAATAATCTGATCCAGAAGCCTAAGCTCCCTCTGGGGATCAGATTGACTAAAACATCAACCTCAGCCACTAGACCTGCCCACACTGTATGTTCTGCAAGCTCAAGTCACAGCACTGGCACCTATATCCCTTCAGCTAGGTCAGGTTTCAATGTCTGTGTCATTAGACCACTGTAAAACAATCATCCCTAGATATAGCCTTGATCATTGGCAGGGACAACAGGCCTGCGTTTGTAACAGAAATAACTAAAAAACTAGATTAAATAAAAACCACATAAAACACACAGGCCAAAAACCCCTAGAAAAGTTAAAAAAATCGGCTTGTAACTCATACACATATAATCCAGTTGCATATTAACTACCTATACAAGTTTCAGACCAAACTTCAATGTTGCCTTAGATCTGTTGAAAAGTTTACATGGAGCAGACAGCTTAATCTGAAGAGACGATGCACTCAAAGTCCTGCTCTGGTCCCACTGGACACTGACCAGTCCACACACATCTGAAGCCTGAGGACACAATCCACAGGATTGCTCTATAACTATTCTCCTTTATTTTTGTATACTGTCAGGCTTCTTACCCCAGTGCTTGCTTCTCCAACCTCTGCTAGATGGGTTTTGCTTTGTTTTTGCCTTAAACTCTATGAACAGTTGACCCAAGAGCATAGAACAATCAATCAAACACTTGACCAAGATTTAAAGATTGTCCAAAACACACTGGACATACTCTTAGATCAGATTATTTAGGTCCAGGCAGACATTCCTTTGCCAAAGAAATGTTACAAAATAGACAGGCCTAAATTATGTCTTTTCCTAAAAATGATTTAGGAAATAAGACATTCTTGGGGAATAATAAGACATTCTTGGGGAGCTGGGTTGGAACCCATCCTAAGATCACTGACAAACCCTAATGTTACTGCTTTTAGTTGGGCCTTTGTCTCAGAAGATCACATGTAATATGCCCAGCAAAGATTTGTTGAGGAAACTAAAACAGGGGGAAAAAGTAACAGACAATGCCCCTCCCCAGCCAGTATACTTCAGTTTCTTAGTTGCCCAGGTAATAGTTCCTTTCCAGTTGCTTCTATCTCTTAGAAACTGGTCACTGTGATATATAGCTGATCACTACGATGCACATCATATAAACCAATTCCCAATCGATAAGCCATTCTGCCTCTGTACTTCCTGCTTGCTTATCCCATATAAGCTCTAGACTGCCAGAGATCAGGGCCTGATATTTTGGGAATGATCCTGATTAGTGCCTACCCACATAAATAAATCTGCCTCCAAATCCTGGGTATTGTTTTGACATTTCTGCTGATCATTGCAAAAGTACTTCATAAAGTTGTGTTAGAGTTAATGTATGCTTTGACTTTTAGAAAAATTTTGCAAAAAGTGCTGGCAGATACTAAGTGCTCAATATGTGTTAGTTAGTGTTCTGGTAATTAACATTTATTGAGCACTTACTAGATGTTAAGTACAGTGGTCCCTTGGTTCATGAACTCAATTCTTTCCACGACTGTGGTAGCAGAATTCTGGTTGCATATGCTTGCAAGTCAGTTGCAATCAGAATCCTGGACCAGTGGATTACTTCTGAGACAAGGCCATGAAGACATTGCAGTTTAATCATTTTTTTCTTGGATCACTCTGGATGAAGTAGCTGCCATGGCATGAGAAAAGATCTGTGCAACTCCTCCAGCCCCCTCAATGATTCAGATGATTGCATCCCCACCCAAATTCTGTACTGCACCTTCCCTGCTCAGACATTCCTGGATTCCTTGTGCTCAAAAATTGTGCGTTATATTAAGTATTTATTGTTGTAACCTGTTAAAATTGGTTAAGATGACAATAGATAATTATAATAGATAATTAATACGCTGATCATGAGAGAAAGACTCCCTTCACATTCTTTAGAAAGGCTGCAAATGCAAAGTGATACAAGTAAGCAAAAAAAAAATCAGGGGCCAGAGAATGCATGTGTTGTCCAACAAAGGTGTCTCAGTTTCTTTTGATTGCCATCACAGACTACCATAGATTGAGTGGCTTACAAACAACAACAAATCATTTTTCAGGGATCTGGAGGCTGGAAAAATCCAACACTGAGGTCCTAATAGATGGTGATCTTACTACGGTGACTAGTAAGGGTCCCTTTTATAAGGGTGTAGTCCAGCCATCTCCACAAAACCCATTTCATAATGCCATTATACTAGAAATTAAGTTTCAGCTTATGAATTTTAGGGGTCTATAAACATTCAGCATTAGCAAAACATATTTGCCACCCAACTCCAGCTGATTGAAATTGAGATTTTTTCAAGAAAAGCCAGACACCTGAATAATTTGATGAGAATTTTTTTTACTTTTAATATGAATACAAATTGTTAAAAATAATGTGCTGTAGACTAAGCAGAAAATGTGCCAGAAAGCTACCATTCTGAAGCACCTGGATTAGACACTAGAAAAATTGGAGCTGGATGCTTACATAATCAAGTGAAATAGTCTCTAATTGAATGACCATGTCCAAAGGGATTGATTGTGGTTCAACATCAAAACAGAGGTTTTTCTAGCAGCAGGACAAAGATTTTATCTCTAATAGGTTATGTTTTGGTCTGGATAGCTGAAAGATAGGGAAATTATATTCATTCACATGTGTGACTGACAAGAAGGTGGGGGAAATGGTAACAGATACAAAACAGTTTTAGCAAGAGGGAGCCATTGGCCAAATCGTACAAGATAGAATTTGACAGACATGAAATTGGAAATTCTGCAGCTGTGCCTTAAACTCAAGTGCACAAGAGAGAAAATAGAACCCAAACTGCATACATTGGTCCTTAGGCAGCTCACAGGGGAAGGGGTAGAGCCTGAAGTGAGATGGGGCCACTGGCCTGGGATAGGTGGAAACAGAAAGAATGACAAAGATGGGCCAGGAATATGTGACTTCAGGGGATCCTGGCAGCAGAAGGGCTGCAGGCCCTGGCCTCTGATCAGTGCCAGGGAAGCACAATATATCTATGGGCATATCCAGGGTAGGTATGGCATGAATCTCAAACCAAGAGGTTGGCAATCAGCAACAGCTACAAAGTCAGTGGACTCTCCAGCAAAAATAATGGTCTGTTTACTTGGACTGGGGATAAGGGACCTTGGTCACATGGGAAAAACAAGCACTCAGTATGCAAAGATCAGCAGCCAACAAGCAAGTTGGAATCATTTCCACTAGCATCTTTTTCCTTAGCCTAGAGTCTTGTTTCATTGAGAGAGAAGGAGGAGGAGAGGAAGAGCAGGACTCAGGATGAGGCCCACAATGAGTATCGGGAAACAGACTGAGGATTCATTTCACTGTGGTCAGTACCTAGTAATAGTCCTTGGTCTGTGACCTTGGATTCCATTTCCATTCTTAAAATGTTTCTCACTTCTGTCCTTGATATTAAATCAGAATGAACTGTACTGTTATCAGGCCAATTCTGGCTAGATTTTAACTGGCTGAAAGGCTGTGGAGCAGGTGTCTAGGCCTTGGGTAGCTGGGTTAGCTGGGTGGTTTGGAGTAGTGTCCAGCTCTCGTTCTAGTGTTGGTCAGTCCCTTCTACTAGAACTTGGTCAAGGGTATACACCACTGAATTACTGATCTAAAGAGCATTAAATTTCCTTAAACTGGGAAGAAATGTGGTTGTAGTGCCAGGAGAGGGACAACCCTATTCTTTAAAGGCTGATGGGAGATTGGAGCAGAAAAGGAGGCTGTTTTTGGATACAGGACCTATGAGAGCAGACATGAGACAAGGCCAGAGGGGAAGTATGGATTCTAGTCATGGCGGACACAACTTTCCTGGCTAAGCTTCAAAAACGATCCCTGTTTGACCCAGTCTGGGTATACAAACCTTGTGGAGGAAGAGAAAAAGGATGCTGTTGGATTCCTTGCAAACCCAGAAGAGAATCAAGGAATCATGATCAACCTCAGACATCCCAGGCCTTGGAATTCATGGTACAGAAAACTTACCTTCTTTCCTAAGTGTTGAGCAAATACACACACACACACACACACACACACACGACTGGTCTCCTTTATGAGGATTCAGGCTACTGAGTGATCTCACAGTTTAGTGTGGCACAGTGCCATCAGGCTGCCTGCTGCCAGGAAACTCAGCCCCACCCTGCTGCCTCTTATGATGTGGACAGGGGCTGAGGCATCCAGTTAGGGCTCTCCTTTGACAACCTGGGCATAAAACACACCTTTTAGGAACAGGAATACTAGAGCCCCTCTGTTAGGGAATATCCATTTCTTTCTGCCACTTTGATCTAAGATTTCACTTTTACATATTTATCGTAAAATCATCATTTAACACAGCAAATGAAAGAGGCCAGGTTGTTTAACTTACACTAGAAAGACCACATCCAGTGAGATTTTTTTAAAAATCAAGAGCCTACTGTAATACACTGGAGGTTTAGCTCAGCGGCATAAGTGCCTGTCTGGGCAAGCACGAGGTCATGAGTTCGATCCCTGGTACCAAGAAAAAAAAAAAAAAAAAAGAAAGAAGAGCCTACTGTCTCTTCATGTCTTAATACTGAAGAGACACCGTTCCTGGTCTCTAGAAGTTTCTACCTGAATGAGAGATAGACGTAACAGTAGATAAATAGGTTCTATTCCAAATGGTGGCTACCACACATATATAGCTAAGGAGACTCACAAGTAACTCTCATTGAGAGGAAGAGAAAGCTTTGTAGAAGAGGTGGCATTTCAGCTGGGCCAGAAAGGATGAAGAGAAACCTGATAGATGGACAAAGGCATCCTCCCAGTTAGAGAAACAGCACACAGTAAGGCAGACAGTATGAAATGGGCTTATGTACTGAGTGATTCAAAGTAATCCCAGATGAGTGGTGCAGAATTTTCCATGTAAAGGCAAAAAGGCTGAAAAGCAAAGAGTAAGGCAACAAAAGAATCGTACAACCACAGCCTTTTTTTTTTTTTTTTTTAACCGCCTTGGGAATGCTACCCTTCAGCATGTTCAGAACGTAGGTTGCCTTAAATGATCCAGTCGGGTGGAATTATATTTCTTTTTCCCTCATCTATGAAATGTAAGCAACACATCTAATATTCCTGGGGAAAAAATAGCTATTGTCATCGGGGGTGTAGACATGTTTTAATCTGGGATGACAGTTTGTCTTGAATCATAAACCACTTGTAGCTTACTTACCAGGCTTTAGTGGGTGGGTGGCTGCCTCCCATCCACAGCCCTGCTGAGCAGAACTTCCAGCAATGCAAAGCAAAATAACGAGCAGCTTTTATCAAGGTGCCCACGGGCCTCTGTTCAGTGCCTGGAATTACGTGCGGTCTAAGACAGCTGCCACAGTGCTTGCAGACATGGATTTTACATGGCTGGGCTTTCTGTCCCCAAATCTCACTGTCTCTATGCCTAACTCTTCCTCTTCATGGGTAGCATCAACAGCCTACGAACTCTTTGGCGAATGGGAAATCAGAGTCCTTTTCCAAACCTAATTTGTGACATCTTACTACATATGCCTGGTAGCTTCAGGCAGAAACAGCAGCTACAGGCAGAAGCAGGAAAGCACCTTGGACTCTTGAAGTGCCCTTGGCATCTGGCAGAGAGCTGCAGGTGTCCCCTTGGGCTCCAGGAGGGGTGTGATGCTTGTTTATCTTCACAGTTAGTAGAAGCTTTGGGAGGTGAATGCTTCCCTCTTCCCTGCCCCAGATGTTGCCCTGAAGATAGTGAGTCTCAGAAAAGGAAAAGGAAGGTGGCCATCTAGAAAAAGCTGTGCTCTCCTTAGGGCAGAAAGGATGACAGTGACCCTTTGTGCAGTGGAGGGAATCACAGACGAGACACAAGGAGAGAAGCCAGGCTGGACAGTGGGAAGGTTCAGAAAGCCAGGCACACTACTTGACTTTGTACTTTGTCATCTCAGAGCCTCCTCCAGGAAAGGCCTGGAAAAATTTATTTAGCCCTTTATCACTGTATGAATCCCCCAAACCATATTTCTGATATGGGATCCCTGCTCTGAGGGATGAATTCCTGACATGGTTAAGTCATTACCTCACAAAGTAGATCATTCCCCTATTAAATGGCTCTGACTAAAAACATATTCCTCACACAGAAAAAAAAAAAAAATCTGGCTGATCGTCACGTCTACCCATTAGTTCCAAGTTTTGCTCTGGGGAGCTCTGCTGTGAGCCAGCCTTTCTAATTTGTACATGCTATCTTCCCTTCCAAGAGCTGAATAGTCCAAGATCTTTAAACCACCCTCATGTATCATCTTTTAAGGTCAGATCATATTTTTCTCTGGAATTCCTCCTTCTAGAAATCCTCATGGGGTCTTAGTCCAGACCCCAAAACCTCATGCTATGGTGGAGAGAGATTTTGGGGAGGACAGTTTGCCTAGCAGACGGCAGCCTCACCTCCCCTGAGCTGTGCCTGTGGCCACTTCTCGGCTGTGCAGTGGACTCTGCTGACTGCAGCGCTGACCTCCTCTTTGGACAGTGTGGGAGAGTGTGATAGTCCATGGTTTGCATGTGATGCCTTCAGATGCTGCTGAAAAGGATGGGACTGGTCACTGTCCCTCAGGCCTGTTGTTGTGGTTGCCAGAGGACAGAGGACTCCAGTTGGCAGGATTCAGAAACCAAAAACACTCACCACCACTTTCAGGCTCTTCCAAGGAGTCTGTGCCCAGAAAGCCAGGAGGCCCTGACACTTGCCTGGAAGCAGGAGGAAAGCACTTCCATTCCTCACAGGCTTCCATAAAACAGGGCTTTTCTTCTGGAAATGAGTGAGTGGCAAGAGGAGCAGAAGTAAGCACAACCTGGAGCCAGTTACCTCTGCTGCAGGGACTGGGACAGCATTGATCATGGTTCCCCAGGGGAGCCCCAGCCTCAGTGCCGCAGCCTGAATCACCCACCGGCAGGTGGGCAAGACAAGAGGGTGCATTAGCCAGATCTGACTGCAATTGCTTTTTTTCTTGCAATCTCCTGCAGGAAAGCATGCATCCAAGAAATTGAGGAAGGCAGGAGGAACAGGCACAGGAACCCAGGTCCCAAAGAAGCTAACAACTAGTCAGCACACAGGGGAGTGGGCCAAACAGTCTTTGTAACTAGCAGAGTCACATCCAAGGAAATGGTCAGCTGTGTTGGAATCATAGCTTCTTCCAAACCCAATGCCCACAATCATATTCTCTTTCAAAGAGAACCTTACCATGTCTAACCTCAGCCTAACTCTGACTTCATCTCAACCTTGATGTTCCTATGACCCCAACTTTCCCGTGCTCTCCTCACTCCCAACCCAGCTCAGACCCTGACTGTGTGTACCCTAGAGACTCCACCAGCGATGATTTCATCACTTCCTGGCCTCAACCTGACCATGCCATGGCCACACCTAATGCAGGCCTCAGCAGGTGCTGAGCCTCCTCCCAGCCCCTGGCCTGCCCCATGGCATACCTCAGAGGACAGAGCATAGAGCAGTCCTACTTGTCGCTGGGGAGAGGGAGTAAGCAACAGTGCTGCTTTGCTGAGGACTCTCCACCTGCAAGTCCAGGCTGGTGGCCAAGGCTCCCTGTTCCTTAGAGAACCATGAATGAGACAGCCTCACTCTGCAGCTGGACACTTTTAGCCCCAGCATGGGTGATGGCGGGCTGAAGCTGCCAGCCCTCACTCTTATTTCCTCCTGCTCTGTGCCGGCCTGTGGGTGGTGGTGTGCAGGGTGCAGTTAGGGGATCAGGGAAAGGCGGAGCCAGAGAACCAACTCCTATTTGCTCCTTTTTCTTTCTTTTAGATTTCTAATTATAAGAGACTCCCAAGGAAACCACTACATCAGTTAAAAATCACTTTGTTTTGTTCTAACTGTATTTAAATTGTTCATATGATATAACTTACTTATTGCTCATAAAACAAATGCTTATCGCTCTGCAGAGAACTTTGAGGTTCATACTTTCAAAACAAATTTGAACAGCAGCCTTTGGAAGTGAGAAGGTAATAGAGATGAGCATGGGGCAGGTTTCCACCTATGAGGGAGGTCCCTGCTACACATGACACTGGCTTCTTCCAGGCCCCTGTGAGCTGCTGAGACTTGGTGCAAAGAGAACTCTGTAGAAGCTAAAGGGTTCTTTGTTGGAGGATAAATCTCAGAGGTCTGCAAAAATAGGAAAGGAAAATATTCTCGCCTCAGGAAAATTAAAAGCACTGAATGCAGACCATAGTAGGAGCCCACTGAGGCCCCTTTCATCTCCTCTGCAAGGTGGGAAAATGCCTTTTCAGTGTCTCAGAGCCATCAGAGGGAAGAAAGGACAAGAGCATCTCTTGAGAGCAAAAGAAAGTCAAGATGAATCAAGTAGTGATGGATTAGAATTTGCCTTGGCAAGGAAAAAATGTGACTTTCCGCCAAGTGGGGTGCATCCCTTTTATCCTGGGTCTAGATTCAATGTATCTGGCTTTCTCCATGCAGGCAGCCTTATTCATTTCCTGGTCCTCACCTGATCTTTAGCACTTTCACCATGGAGCTGGATGACAAACAGAACATCAACAGTCCTGCCCGACCAGAAGCCTAGTACTCATCTTACGACATTTCTACTGCAGAGATGTGAAAGTCCCACTGATACACCAGAGGGTAAACTTTTCCCCACAATATGTCTCACCATTGTGATTTTTTTTTTTTTTTGGACATACTCAGGATTGCACGCAGAAGTACTGAACTGCATCTCCCTGTCCTTTTAAAAAAAAAAATTTGGTACAGTACCCAGGCTGCTCTTAATCTTGGAATCCTCCTGTCTCAGTCTCCTGAATAGCTGGGATTGAAGGTGTATGTGGCCACATCTGATAAGACTTCCTTACTGTGAACAGCTGCGTAGCTTATGTTTTCACAATAAATAAAAGTTCCACCAGAGCAGGAAGTCTACGCCTTTTACAAATATAAACACTATTTACTGAGTAGCCACTATGGGCCATGCATGTAGGCGGGGTCAGAGGCTGCTGAAGCTGGGGATCGAACACCTTTTCATTAGGTAGGAGGATGATTGTCATGAAGTCATGAGGTCTACTGTTCCCATAGGCACGAGTGTATCACAATGGCTAGCTCAGCAATTTATTGTACCTTTCTGACTTTCTATTTCAGTGCCTGGGGACAGCTACCAAATTATAGTTAGAGGCTGAAATATTCCATAGAGCTAGCTTTTGATACTAAATGTACTAAGAGCTGGTAAATACTACAAAACCATCGATAGTCCCAGGCCTATTTCTACCTTCAAAGTCACTTACAGAAGAGGCCTGGTATCTATATGCAATTCTGGCCATGGGGAAAAGAAGCGACAGCTCGTTTCAGTTGCCACGGCGGTACAATAAAGGTGAAATTGAACACAAGTGGGCCATAGGGTTAAGACGTCATAAAAGTTGGGCAGGATATTAAAATAATATGGCCAAAGCCATATCCTGGAATCACAACCATCAAGACAAATATGATCATCAGAATACTTGGGGGAGGGGAGCACCTCAGATCAAAAGCAGAGGAACAAAGAAGATGTAGAAGCTCTCAAAGGCAAATCCATCCCAAGGTCATCTCCTGGCCAGCAGGTATCACACTGTTGGCCTTTTGAGGCAGCCCAAGGCCTTGTTCTATCAGTGTGAGACTTGGGTCCTCTGCAGGTGAGCCCAGAAGGAATGCTGCCCACTGGGCTTTCATGATAGGCTGAGTGTCCTATGGTTGGCTGGACCAAGGAGACAAACTAACCTAGGACAGCTTCCAATAGCATAAGTAGAGGAAGAATCTGATCACAGTCAGGAGGAGACAAGCTCAAAGCCAAACTGCTGAACAGATATCCACACTCCTGACCTGGTAACAAACTGGGATTCTCTACATGGAATGGGCTGGGGCAGGGTGACCAGGCAAAGGCTATAAAGGGGAGGGATTGCAGAGGGTCACATGGGGCTGACTACAGACACAGGAGTGGTTTATAGGCTGCCATCTAGCAACTGTACTCATGTAGCTTTCTAACATACTGGGACTGAACTGTGGGAAGCATCCCTCATTCACATTAGCAAGCTATGCCTGGAGGAAACAGACCAAGGAACTTCTACAGTAAGGAGGCAGCTAGGGAGGCTACGTGCCTGAGAGATTTGCCACTGCTGACACAGAACCTGTACCCCTTTGGCACACACATCTCCACTCTGCAGAACCAGATAGCAAATAGCAAAGGCCACTGGGCTTTGGCTTCATTCATTATTATTCAGAAATAGCACTGCGGCGCTTTCTCTAGGTCAGCTGCATGATGTAGCTAGCCAGCGCTGCAAAATGATTTATGGGACCAGAGAGGAGATATTCCCATGACCTCTATTACTGCAGACACAGTCAGAAAACACTACAGGACAAGGAGAGCACATAACTTTATTTGGCCACTGAACTTAATAAATGTAAGAACAGGGCATCGTTGGAAGAAAGAACATGTCCAAACAAAAGTTTACAAGGCTAAAGGAAAGGGACCAAATCCCCCAGGAATATGAACATCATGAGTAAACCAGGAAAGAAGCAAAGAGAGGAGGAGACCAGAGAAGAATTCTCAGTGCTGGTTAGATGCATGGAATGAAGCCCCATCCCTAGCCATTCACTCATTCCTTGTACAAGCATGTCCTGAATGCCAGATGGGAGACCTGGTGTTTGAGACTTGACTCTTTTTGAGACATCAGATCAAAAAAATATATTTAAAGAGTAGTTGTTCAGAGAATACACAAAAACATCTCCAGAGAATCACATATATGAATAGTGTCTGCTTCCATCTGCCCTATGGGGATGCTCCTTTCAATGAACAAACTGAGCACTCAAGACCTGTTTGGAGAAGATGTTTGAAGGAGGTGCTTCAAATGGAGGAGGCATAGGTGCATGAAATTAAACTCTGTCCCTGGGAGGCACCTCTCTTTGAGATCCTCTGTTGTGATTCCTACTTGCCTAGTCAAACACTTCCCATATAGATGAAGAGAAGCCAACCTATCATGATCTGTAGGTGTGGGTGGAGCCAGTATCCTCACACCCTTAGAGATGTAACTCTGCTGTGTTCCAACACTGACCTGATGTGTCACAGGCCATCATGGATCAGTCAGTTCCCATAGTTTCTGGAGCCCCAAGGGCTCCAGGAGGTTGTGGGATGGATATGTGTGACCAGAGATGCGGTGTAGTACTCTACGAAGGAGTCACCTGAGTTTAGTCAGTAATAAGCTGGGTTCCTCAACTGTCCTTCAGGCAGACCCATGAATCCAGGTGGGTCCCCAAGAGCAAGAGAGTCATGGTCCACAAACACATCTGCCCCCTAATCACTAAGCTTGCCGTGTCTGACCTGTGGTGAGGCACTGAGGGGCACATGTGCATTGAGGGAAGCTGTCATCCATACAGCCCTGGATCACAGGCTATGGGTAGAATGTGCATTTCTTTCAAATGCTACCAGCAGCACCCACTCCTTTGCTTCAGGGTGTGCAGAAAGGCTGGAGATACTTTAGTTACTGCCCAGCCTGTCTCCAGAGAATTCTCCTTGTCCTCTCTGCCCATCTCTGATCAACTCTGCATCTTCCCAGGCATAACAGCGCAGCTCTCTGTGGAACACTGAGTTATAGCCAAAGTCTTTTTAAAACAATTTTGAGACAGGCTCTCGCTAAGTTGCTAAATTGCCAACCAAATTGCTCAGACGGGGTTGGAACTTGTGATGCTCCTGCCTCAGCCTCCCAGAGTGCTGAGATTATAGGTACCCATGATGCCTCTTTCTTAAACTTTGTCCAGATGATCCAATCTGAGAAGGTATTTGCTTTTTGTCAGAGCCCTTACCATCTGCTCACATGGCAAACAGAAGTGAGCTCAAAAGGGAACCTAGGAAAACCCTAAAACTCACATTTTTACATTCATTATATTTAATAAGAAAGAGAGCAAAAGAAATAATGAGACAATCAGTGGCCTTTTTACTTAAGGGTGCAATCATGGCCACTGTGTAATTAATTTCCATTTGCTGTCCTTTGCTTGCTAAAACTTGCTCAAGATTTCTCACCCCTGCAGTTTTCAATGACATGCGAGTAAGTTTGCTTTGCTTTGCTGCAGAGATAATATGCACATCAAGAGACCATTTGCCCTGTGAGCAGGATCTCCATTAAATGACTGCTATTTGTCTTATTTTATGGCTCAGAGCTGGTAGCCCCTGCCTCTTGCCTTAAGAAACACAGCAAGTGCTTGATGTGCCAGGGGAGCAAGCCTGGTGCCCCTTATGTAAGCCAGGCTGTGGGCACCCTGAGGTGCTATTTTGTAAGCCCTCTGCACTATGCAGAGGGAGATACACAACGGCCCACATCCTCCTTGGCAGCTGCCTGTTGGGTTGAGTGGGAGTCACCCAAGTCCTGACCTGGCTTTGCATTTCCTCTGGGTGTCAGAGCCTTCCCACCAAAAAAAACTTTAGGGGGCCCAAGCACCTGCAAGTTGCTTTGCCTCAGCTCCCTGCACCTATCATGAGTCATGTCTCCCAATCTTTTCATCTACTTGCTTTCACCTTTCTCTCTTTTCCTTGTCTTGGGGGTCGGTCCAGTTCCCTCTGTTTCACTGACATCGGCCCATGGGCCATGATCTCCTAGAGAGGCTGCGGATATCAGCCTGTGCTCCGTTCAGTGTCATGAAGACATGTTTCTCTGCTTCTCTGTAGCTGCCATGGAAGCAGCACAGCTCTGGGCTCAGACAAGGAACACCATCCATCTAATAGAGACTCTGACATACAGGGTGACCCACCTCCCTGCTGTGCTCCAGTCTCTGTTTCAGCACTGAGAGTCCCACAGTCCCCGAGGCATTGGATGCTGGGTCACCCTTCTAGGCCTAGCTCTGCTTTCTTGTTCTAGCACTGCCCTCTTGTTCTGACAGTCAGACTGGTTCTCCCAAAGTGGAGCCTGAGAGGTGACCCTTGGGTTCACTGAGAGAGGCCTGTGGGTATTTCCTGTCAGGGAGAGAAGAAGGAGGCAGGGTAAGGAACAGGCTCAGTCTTATCCCACAGCGAGCTCTGGAGGGTGAATGGTACCTCAGGTCTTCCATCTAAGACAAGGTATGGCTCTCACAGCCCCCACAGTCAGGAGCCATCTGGCTCTGGCCACAACAGGGCAGGGGCATCGCCTAGGAGAGGCATCTCAGGAAGAACAGTGTCCAGGAAACTAGTGCAGCTTTGAACTTCTGGCCAGCAACACTCACTGCACCTGGGGGACAGGGGAATGGCCAGAAAAGGGGATCCAGGTGTGCACCAATGTGTCCACTGTGCCACACAGGGCTCTAGGCTGGTGTGTGGTATGTGAAGGGAACACTCTCGACCTGTGCCAGTCAAGCTGCAGCTTCCTTTCTACAACCCCAAGTTGTACCCAGATAGTACAAGGCTGGTTTTACCTTAGCTGTCTCATTAGCAACCTTGACACTGACTTGAGACTACTCTTGGCCAGATCCTGAGCCCTACTAGAACTTTCCAGTTTTCTCCAGAGACTGAATCTTACCCTTGACTGAGCCATGTCATATGGCATTGTGCTTCAAAGCTGCCAAAGCCTTGGATCTTGGCCCCCTACCTTGGCCTGAGAAAGTTTATGTAAGCCACACCAGCTTCCTGCATAGACCTGCTGGACACAGACATAGACCAATGGAGCCCCAGGTCTCGGAGCACGCCTGGCTGGTGATACTATTCTCCTGGTCTTGCTTGACCCTGGTGGTAGGATCAGCCTACTGCAGATGCTTCACCATGCCTTGCACTGGCCTAATTAGATTTACACAGAGTTGATGTCACAAGGCTTTTAGAAATGTAGTTTTTAAAACCATCCAAAACATATGCATCATGGCTCTTATAACAAGTGTAACTGGTAGCCTAGTCTTGTGGCCTCCTCCCTTCAAATGTGGTCCCCCATCACCACCACATCAAATTGCTAGGGCCTTTGTCCCTAGGCTTTATTTATTCGATACTACAAAAAACTGCTTTGTCCCAGCCATGGCAGAGCCAAAGTACCGAACTGGTGACTAAACAGAACTGGCATGTGAATACTCTGGTCCCCTCTTCTCTCAGTGGGGAGGACCTGAGACATGCGTTTTATACCCATTCCCTTTGGAGTAAGCTCTGCCTGCCCCCGGTTCTCATTTTTTGCATCCTTTCCTTGTCTGATTCCTCCACCCTGCTGGTCTGTTTCCAGCCTCATAAACCATATGCAGCTGAGTCCATGTCTCAGAGTCTGCTGCTGGGGAAGGCAAAGCTGGAGAGCTGGGGCCAGTCTGTCACATGGGACTTAGGCATCTGAGGTGGCTGTAGTGTGTCCTAGCACAGGGCTCAGGATCCACTGGGAAGCACTTTCCATGACATGCCTGCTGCACTGAGCGGCCCTGGGGAAGAACACCCTGACTGACCCAACATCCTCCCAGAACTGCAGACACCCCAGTAGGATTCAGAGGCAGCTCCACTCTCCCTAGAGGCCATTTTATCCTGGGAGGTGATTTTAATCATGGATTTGATCATCCTACAGACATTCCTTGTTCACATTCATTCTTCCTCTAGCTCCCTCAGGCCCTTTAACAATATGAGACTACAATTTTGGGTTTATATAATTTGGTGCTTAATGCACCTTACTATTGGCCAGAACAACTGGAAGTAACTCACTGAGGTGTTGGCCCCACCTTCCAGAATCCTCTACTCTGGGTCTGTGGCTGCACCGTGGGCTGTAGCGTGGGCACAGAAGGGGAGCAGGAAGGACAGCTATGAAGCTTTGCTGTGTGGAGACCAGGGCATTCTGCCATTCTGGATCACATGGTGAGCCAGGCTCAGCCAGCCCTGAACTTCTTTGGGAGCCCAGCCTCCTCACGTACTTAGCGGTCCTGTCTATACAAATGTCCACCTCAGATCTCCCCTCAAAGGTCTCCCAGGCAGGGCCAGAGTCAGCATAGCTGGCACTTAACTCTCAACCTTACTCCCCATGTCTATTCACCCCCATACTGCCTGCCCACCTCAGCAAACAGCACGGCCATTCCACATAGCACTCAAGCCAGCAACCTGAGCTGCATCTTCAATTCCTTCCTTCCCTTCACCCCAGTGTCCGACTCATCAGCAAGTCAAACAGATCTCCGGCCCATCCGCTTCTCCTCTGTAGCACCAGTCAGACCCCTGCCATCCTTGTCTGAAGCTCTGCACTGGCCACCTGAAAGGTTTCTCCATAGCCACTCTTACCCACTCCCACACCACCCACCACAGAGGGGCCAGAGAGCTTCCAAACGCCAATCAGATCATCCCTTTCTGTATTTAAAGCTCACTGGTGCTCATAGCACTGACAGCAGTCTTCTACATGGTTTCGTATAATGGTCCCTGCCTGATTCTCCAACACTGTCTCGAGTCATCCACACTCCTTCTTACCACCCTGAAGCCACACTTCACTTCTTGTGACCCCCAGAGCACAGCAGGCTCTCTCTCCCCTGAGGCACTGTGCATGTGCTACTCCTACCCTACCAGAAATGCTTTCTGTGTGGCTCCCTCTTTCCAGCCTTTCCAGCTCAGACAGGCCTTCCCTGGCCACCTAACCTGAAGCACCCCCAACCCATTTAACTTACTTCGTATCACTCAGTTTATATCCATGAAGGCACTTATCATGATCGACTATAATTTATTTCTGGTCTGCCCCCCATACTGGACTGTGGTTTCTGTAAAAGCAGCAACCATCCAGGTCAGCCTTAAATACCCCGAGTAGGGTACATTGACCTGGTACACTACTGGCCAGTGATGGCAAAGCTTTTAGAGACCTCTATGCCAAAGAGCAACCCAAAACCCACTTATTTATTGTAAAGTGCCAACACTGCAATTAAACTTGAATATTGAGGTTTTAGTTTAGGGAAAAAAAATTCATACATTAATATCTTTTAAAAGCAACATGCATGCCATAGGTTCACCACCCCTTCTGTAGGTCATGTATTCATTTTCCAGTGCTGGCCAACAAAATATCACTCAAATTTATTACCAAGGTTTCTGCAAGTCATACGGCCAGGCATGGCTGGATTCTCTGCTCAGGGTTCCACTGGGCTGGACTCACACTTTGGCCAGCACTGTAGATTTCATCTGGGGTACAGGTTTATCTTCTAGGTTTCTGGTAGTTCCCCAGTTCTCTTCCTTAAAGGAGAAGGACTGACATCCCTGCTTTCCTGACAGTTGTCAGTCATGGTTGCTCTCAACGTCTATAGGCTTCACATTGCTCCCTGCCACATGGCCTCTGCTGGCAGTTCACAGCATGGACATCAGCCTGCTTTCAGGCCACCAGAGCACATCTCTGACTTCCTCTTTATGCTACCAGCTGATGAAAACCTGGCTTTGAAAGGGCTCATGTGAGTAGGTGAGACCCACCCATCTGACTGAGGTTCTTAATTAAATCAGCAGAGTCCCATCACAGTTGTACCCTGATTAGTATTTACTAAGTAAGTGGGGGAAAAATATGTGTGCACCTGGAAACCTTGAGAAGCTGCCTTAGGATTCTGCTTATACAGTGATCAATAAACATTCGCTGAACAAAAGTCTGGGTCTCTTCCTAGCCACCTATTTGTATAAATAGTTCCTCAAAGGCCTTGAGAGGCTATGTCTAGGTACAAGGCAGACAGTTAAAACAAGGAAAGAAAAAACTCTAGTAGAAAATATAAGAAGGAGTTTGGAGATATGAGATTTAAGCCTCAGCTCTGCTACCATCTTGCAGTGAAAAGTTTAGTAACTCCTTTAGCTCTTCTAATCCTTAGTTCTTTCCTCTGTGAAACAAGTTTAAAATACCTACGTCATGGAATGGGGGAGATTAAATCCATTTTCCCATCCCCTCCACTCAGTTATTCTCCCACCCATGTATCCATGCAACTGTGAACCCACTTATTTAATAACTCTAAAGCATGAACATGGGATGTGTTTTTCCTGCCCCTTTGAAGTCAGGAATTCACCACCACCAGTCTCAGATGTCATAGAAATATAATGCACACAGTTTTAGAGGCAGCCATTGGCCGTCTAAGACTGTGGGAACACACTCCAGAAAGATTAAACAACAACCTTGAGTGTTCCTTTCAGAGAAAATAAAATAACTTCAGCCAATTTCTCAGCCTCATGCCTGAGCAGCCCTGATCAGAAACACTTGACAAACAACTTTTTTTTCTTGATTCTCTGCATTAGTTCTTATTTTGAAGCCAAATAAAATTTGACAACAGGCACAAGCTTGCAGGCATACTTAGTCCTGTGGAAGAGGGCTGGAGACTTGGCAAGTTAGTTATCTTTTTGTTGCGGAGACAAAATACCCAATACCAAAAGTTAGAGGAGCAAAAGTTTACTTGGCTCACAGTTTGTAGAGGTTTAGTCCATAATCAGCTGGCTGCCAGGCTGTGTGGCATGGCAGACAGGTGTCAAATAGAAGAAACAGTTTGTGACAGGCAGAAGGCACCAATATAATCAAGGGACAATCACAGCTCATTATATCACTTA